>JAQGAZ010000829.1:0-43984 GCA_034692225.1 Polydesmus complanatus
GGAAGTCGGGACGGAGAGCCAAAAATCGGGACATTTTGGTGTCCCGAGAGGTTTGCTCGGGACATCGGGACGGAGAGTCAAAAGTCGGGACGGTCCCGACTAAATCGGGACGTATGGTCACCTTAGTCATGAACAGTAGTAGGCCGTTGCAACTGTTCTTCAAAACTTTTGATCACGTTTCCACGAGGAGAGAAAAAAATCAAGTGTACAGCTCAAGTCGAATGGAAAAAAAAAAAAAAAAAATGCCACATAAACAACGGGGAAATGTCTCGACCAATTCATTTTAATATTTATTCTTCATACATCAACACGTACGTGTCATTCCAAAGCTAAAATAACAATGCGGTAATGACTTATCGACCGTGGAAAACATACCACCAGTACTAAAATTCAATTTAAAAAAAAAAAAAAATTAAAATGTAGCCTAGAATTTGTCTTAAGTCGTCTAACATGGTTCACTTATTAACTTAATAAGAATGACAAACTAATTTCTTGTTATGAGTTAATTTGGGTTATTTGCTAGGTCGTAATAACACAGGATCGTTAATTAAGGGAAACATGTGTTTAACAGTCTGTATGTACCACTTGTGCTATTTTTGCTCTATAAAAATTATACACTAAATTTGGATTAATTACACAAAATTTTGGCTTCTTTCCTGTTGTAGCCCTCAATGCTTGGTCGCACCCGACAAGAGAGGCTAGAGCAGCAGCACCATCTCAGACCCTTCTTATCGGTGCCGGATTAAGCTCTTTCGGGGCTATAATGACGCCCGGCATTTCTTACGTTCTACATTCTGCAATAAATAGGGAAGAAAAAATGTCACCGAACTTGCGAGGCAATAAAATAGCTAAACAAAGTTCTCACTAATTTTGCCCGAAAATAAGCATGTCATTGAAAAATAATTAGCAATTAAATGGTCGCCAATTATAATTTAGCTTATTCAATAGAAAAAATTAATCTAGCATCTTCATGTAGCCTACCAATCGTATTGCAGAAAATGCCTTGTTCGCAAATTGAAATGATAAGAATTATTTTATCCAAAAGTGTCATTAATTAAATAAACCAAAGTCAACAATATCGTTAACAAGAGCGTGTCATATCAATCGCGAGTTATATATGTAAACAAATAAAAGTGCATGTACATGTTGTTCGAATGATTCATCGCATTCACTTTTTTTTTTTTTTTTTATCAGTTCTTCGAAATGTTCAACTCGTCACTTCACTCATCAATGCGAAACCGGGGGAAATAATCGAATGTTTCGATTCCTAACCACCAACTCTGCTGTACACCTGCGCACACGCACGCTACCTGCCACGGAATGTGATACACCGCGCACAAGGAAAAACATTAAAAAAAAAGCCATCTGATAAAATGAAAAAAAAAAAAGTTATTCCGACCTAATATAAAAATCAAACTACCGGTCGATGAGTCAACAATTGAATATCATAATTATTAAAGGAGCATTGGAGAAGGAGGGGGCAAAAAAGGAGGTGGAAAGTGTAACAATGTGATGCATTGAAATCTTCGTATTAAAACTGAATGGTGTATTTTTTTGTCATTACGATTTAATCGAGATACTGTATTACTTAATATTAAATCTACATAATTTTTCAATTCGCCGCAAAAAAAAAAAAATTTTTAATTCAAGGAAAACTGGAATTCTAAGACAACGAAATAATCTTTAAGATTTCGAATAAAATCAACATTTAATTAATGACAATCAAATTACCAATTTCTTTAAAATATTTCGAATTGATAACTGCTGTATGTTAATGGGCAAGCATTTTTTTTAAGCAATAACATAACGGAATGCATATTTTATATATTAAATATGAATATTTATCCACAAAAAAAAAAATAGTTTTTTAAAAAAAAAAAAATACTGTTATGACAAATTTATTAAAATTTTATAATCAGAACAAGGTTAAACTATAAATCGTCATTTTGCATTCATTTAACAATAAAATATGCGACCAGATAAAAGATTGATTCGAACAAATTTAAAAAAAAAATTATAATTCAAATAAAATCCGCTTAAATTTTAAGACAGCGGCTGTCACTTTCACCACACAAAACAAATTTGCAAATAAGGTTAATTCCTAATAACGATACCAAAAATCTCCAATTTGGGAGTTAATTACGTCGTAGGATTATTGGTTATTAAAGGCTCTCATAAATAAAATAATAACTTCTTACAACTAGGTCTAAACATTAAAAAATAAATCTTTTAAGATTTAACTTAATCTCCGTCTTAAAAAAAAACATCAACTTAAAATTCTAATGACGTAATATGATACCTGAGTAACAAACCGCAAGCGTTTATAATACAGTATAATAAGAGAGGGTAAAAAAAATATTATTAAGGACAAATAAAACTCTGTAGAGCTCACGGTGACACCCTACAGTGGTAAATGAGCCCATTAGTATGATACAAGTGAGCAGGAGTCCTGCGCAACATCTACAGTACTTTCATTGAAAATCTGTGATCAATGAATAATAGCGCACCAAACTACTGTAGAAGTGAAAAGTAGTGCAGTTACGAGAGTGGGGACACTCGATCCTCGTCACCCCACCCACCACACCCTCCCGCGGCCCTTTGCCTTTACCACACTCTGCCCCATCTTTTGCTTAACTTCTCCAGATGGCTTTGACAGGTTCTCGGGAAAGACGAAAATGATCCCGAAACAGTGAGTAAAAACGTTGGTAAAAATCGGTGAGTAAACCTGATTGAAAAACCAGACGTCACGTGACCGTAAACCCTGCCTCATATTAAGAAGAGTACGTCGAAGAAAGAAGGGAAAAGTTTGTTACGAGCATTTTTGAAAGGAGAAACTTTTACCCCAGTTTTTTTTTTTTTTTTTTTTAAGAATGGGCAGGTGGTAACAACCTTAAACTTAAAAAGATATTTTTCGGAGCAACAGTAGGGTGTGTGTAGTGAGCTAAACAAGATGGGGAGACAAAAGGTTGAGGCACAAGTTGGTTGCACTGCGGCGATTGAAAAGCTGTGTAGTCGGGGACAGGTGAGAGGAACCGACTTCCCTAACAATCTAAGATGAAGAAGAAATTATTATTTAAAAACTCCTTCCATGAATGAATATAAAAAACGCGGAATGATATTCTTTATACTGTACGATGATGTATTTACATTTACATTTTTTTTTTTTTTTTTGCTTTTTAAGAAGATCCTAGGGCGAATGCACCTGGACTTCATTAAGTTTGAGCACGCACTCGCCAAGATGTTTATCGGGAGCAGTGAGGCGGACAATTACGATTCCACCGCAAATGCCTTCCAGTAACACACTCACCGACCACATCCAACCCGAACGCTGACTAACAACTCGTTTCACCGACCAATACAACTTTTAATTAGCTTTCTTTGTTTATTTTTATCACGCTTTTAAAAAAAGATACTCAACTGCTGCAATTTTTGCTCCACCAGTACATAACTACAAGTACCGGTACTTAAGATTCCCAAAATAATTATTGGAAAGTACATTTTCCAATTGAAATGCAAATGAAGCCATGCATTGAACGATAACGTTTTAACTAATTGGACCAGTTAGTTAACTATCCTTATTATTATTTCAATCGCAAAAAAAAAAAAAAAAATTTATTTTGATGGGGAAGAAAAAATTATTAATTTTAATTATCGCGTACAAAAATAATAATTGGTGACGAGGATGATCAAATTCTCATAAAAATGTAATTAATTTTTGTAATTTAAAATTATTTGAGAAAGTTCAAGAATGCATGTATAACGATTGAACACACTTTAATTATTATAATTGTGACTCAATAATATTAATATTTGTTTAATATTAAGTACATAATTAAATAACAATAATTGCTGGTATATTATTGTCCCATGCATAATTTCCTTATTGCATAATATTTGTTTTATGCCATCTATTCTGAAAACCACGAAAACGTTTCCCTAGAATCATGGTCGAAGGTCACACAGATAATTGAGTCTACTATTTTGCTACAAAAATAATTTTTTTTTTACAAACGTATTCGATTAATTATTGACAATTCGAAAGATTATTTAAAAGTTTAACTATTAAAAAAATATTTTTGCTCTGCCTGAAATTTAGTTATAACTTTCTGCAAATGCCATGTACTGCTTCCAAAAATTGAAACGTCAATTCTGTACATACAGTTTGATGACTATAATTCTTCAAACTTTGACAATCTTTATTTTAATTTGACAATTTTTTTTTTCAGTTTCCAACTTTGCAACCAAACTTTTACGACTACCTTCATCGCAACTCAAATCCCTTCCAAAAATTCTGATCCTAATTTTTCCGAGTCCAGTCAGCTATCAAAACCTCTCTTCTCTCTACCACGGGCTACGGTCAGTTACCTAAATTTCAAAGCTAACTCTCTTCACTTTCTCTTGTTTTGTCCGCGCATCTGCAATGTCGCCGACTCCACCCGAATTTTTTTTTTTTTATTTATATTTAGGCTATACCCAATAACCGCGCTTTCCTATCCACATTTCACTCGCATTTGCAAATAACCTTTGACCGAGATAATGGAGTAGAAAAATGTGTACATCCGACTATACGACATCTTTCAAGCCGTTTGCGCAGCCAGCGAAATCAGCTCAGCGCGCAACTGGGTCACAGCTGCAACAAGTGAACAATAATTTTCGAACGACGGTATTTTCGTTTTTTTAAAACAAAAACAAAACCGCGACCAACCCGACGACGGGCGACGAAAAACGCTAAACAAAAATGTGACAATCACTTTTATGCGGCGCACATTTTCCGGCCAAATTGTTGCCTAATAATTCTTCGGCTTAAATTTTATGGGTAGTTCATATTAGCAGCGTGAACGCCCGGTTGGACGTCCAAACACCATACTCGATGGTACCGAACGACAACATTACCCCGAATAATGTAAACAATAACAAAAACTTAGGATTTTTACGCCATTATTTTAACTTAAGCGACATACTTTGTCATAATAATCTTAATGTACAATTCATCATTATTGAATGATCTAATATTATTTATTGCGTCGTGAGGCATTGATAATGCCATTTCCTATTGCCAATCAGTTAATATTTTAAGATTCATTACAATAATTTTCGTTTGTCACCAAAAGCATTATTTATAATTCGCTTAATTAGAATCTCAATTTTTTTTTTTTTTTCATCTCGTCTGTGGAAAATTAATCTCGTTTGGTACGTGAAAAAACTCCTTCGTGAAACTGTAAATAAAATTTGCAAAAAAAAAAATCTGATCTGAAGTATTCAAAAAAAAATAATAATTTCGCATAATTAAATTTCCCGTAAACCTCATAAATTGTCACCGTTACTTTTATCTATCTATCCGAAATCAAAAATTTATTGAGGTAAAAACCCACGCTAAAGTAACGCGCATTTAAATAAAAGTGGAGTGCGGTGGTGGTGGCGGCGGCTCTTAAGGTGACGAGTCCCCATAATGTTGTCGTAAACCCTCAATTTTCTATCTAAAAATCGCACAAGGAAAAAACAAAAGAACAAACGGATAGTAATGTACCGGTTCGCTAACTTGTCAAACGACGCATTTCAAAATCCACCAATTTTTCCTACGCAAAAACTTTCGACTGTCACTCCGCCCTTGCTCACTAACCAGTACGGGTCACTTCGTTGCAGCAACAACAACGATAATAATTCGTGTTGGTGGTATGTGAGTGTGTCTGCGACGCTTAACAAATTTCTCTACCACCTTCGATATAAATTACATTTTTCGATCTCGTTGGCGCCAGAAGGTAAAGCTGGAACTCCTGCTACTCATGGTCACAACCAGCCAGACGATACCCAAAAAAACACTACCCGTGTTCAGGGCGGTACACCCGTATTACTAAATAATAATAATAATAATAATACAGAATCCTCCTTTCAATCTCTCTTCTCTCATCCTTTCATTACACAACTGACCTTTACATTACTCACCGCAGCGGCCCTCACTCTCCTCGCAAAACAACCATTAAACGCCGCCGTTGAGGTCTCAAAACCTCATAAACATAGCTGTATCTAAATTCTAATTTGGTTGAAATAAATTTCTTTTAAAAAAAAAAAAGCATTACGGCCGAAAATAGATATTTTTCTTGTTATTCGCTTAACCCAGGCGAGAATAGTATGTGACTAAGTTGAAGTTATTCGAACCACGCGAGAACCAAGGTCTTTTCAACGTTTACATATTTCTCACCGACTTGTTCCAAATTTTTAAACATTTTTTTTTTTTTTAAAAAAAATTAGATAATATCAAATTATGAAATTTAACTATTATACACCGCGTGTATGCTCTCAATTTTTCAGCACGCAACTAGACACTTCCTCGTGTTCCGGTTGCTCGGGATCGATCTTGCGCAGTATCATTTTAACAAGTTTTTTGGGGTCGCTGGAAACTTTATATAATCCGAGAGAACAATTTCTGTTTGAGTATTAACTCGGTGTTCCGATTGCATTTTTTAAGATCTTAATCTTGAAAAATAAAAATTATATCACGCGAGGCAACTGAGCGGTAACTTTCGTTTTTACCACATGTAAAAAGCCGAACTTCCTTTTTGATTTCCCTTGACAACAACATTTCAATAATAACAAAAAAAAAAACAATTTTTTTTATAATAATTATAAAGTAAAAAAACAACTTTTTTAAATAAAAAAAAAAGGGAGAAAAAAGTTCATCTTAAAACAATAATCTATTAAGTGGTTATACGCAACTTCATCTGAATTTAAATATCAAAACATGAAAAAAAAAAAAAACTATTCGAGCATTTTTCTTTCTAATCTTAACGCGTTTTCCCAAGAACCCAGCATTCATTAAATTTTTATTTAAAAAAAAAAAAAATAGGCGTTGTGTATTGCGCGCGGTAATCGTCGTTCTCAATCAACTTTTAAACCCTCCATGTTTAATGAATGTATAAAATTGTGCGTGATGTACCGACGATGCTATCATCAAATTTCGAAACAAAAAAAAAATTTATATTCATGTTAATAAGGCCGACGCAATCAGCGCTCGGAAACGCAAAAATCTGGACGCATTCCAGAAAAAAAAAAACAAAAGCGTTTTTTTTTTTTTCCACCTACAATTAACGTATCGATTTATAATTCAACTACAAACAGTTACTCGTCACTGTCTGCCTTATCCCCTTACTTAAAACCAGCACCGCGCTCAAAAAACCTGATTCCAGGTGCAACTTAATAAGGGGAGGGCTGGAAGGGTCAATTCCGAGCCACTCGTTCCATGCACCAACCAAAAACCATCGAACTCGTTTTCTCATTCCCAGCAACAACAAAAAAAAAATCAATTATCGATTACGCTAACCTTAAAAATTAATTTCATTTAATATTAAACTCCTTCGAAATTTTCTTACCTGCTCGCCTTTCTTTTAATCGAATGTTTCGTCATGGCACTTTGCTGTTTGTTTGTTTTTTTTTTATCGTTGGATAATATGCAAGCGACGCTTTCAACACTCGGACTCGTTACTTCGTAACAGAACGGAGTCGCGTTTACTGAGATTACGTTTTCTTTTTTTTTTTTTTTAAAAAAATAAAACCACTTTCTTCAAATTTGTACACCGAAATGTTATTGCCTTAAAGTGCTCTAATTAGTCGACGCTCGCGCTCAATCGATAACGATTCAATCAAAAATAACAAATAGCGAGTTAAATAATGCGGTGGAAAAACGGTAACAACGAAAAATTTATTGAGGCCAAACACTTTTTAAGTTTGTAGAGAGACGGTAAAGTTGGATGGTTGCGCAACAGTGTTATCAACATACGTGTAAATATAAACAAGTGTTCGTTGACGAAGGAAGCAGGAGTAGTAGCAGCAGCAGCGAATTGGCCACACCAACGCGATAACATTTCGTATCGTCTGACTCATCTTACACACACCAAAAAATTATTACCAAACGAACACACCGCAATAAACAATCCGAAAAAAGAAAAAAAAAGTAAATAACCGAACTTTTATAAGTATTTTCGTAGAAAAGTTCATCAATAAAATTTACGTCATAATAATACTCTCATTCGCACAATATTACTGTTGACATAAAAAAAAAAGCACCACAATATCAAATCGCCCGTGTTAGATGCCTGGTTGTTGATCTCACAATTTCCTCATCATTATTTTTTATACCTGTGTAATTTTAAATATAAAAAAAAAAAAAAAAAATAGCGTGTCCAGTCGAGTTCAATGAAAGCTTGGTTAAAGATCCGGGTGCAGGTGCGCGCTGTGCATAAACACCGAACAATCGCGAAGTAAACAAACTTGAAAACGCGAAGTTTGCGAACGAAATGAAAAGTTGAGTTGAAGGTTGAGAGAGAACGTTAAGGAGTTGGAAAGAACATTTTTGGGCGTATCATTTTCTTGAACAAAAAGAAAAAAAAAAGTTGCGTTGAGGACAAGAAGAAAAAAAAACTAAGTGATACAGGCGACGTTAAGCCTGTTTCTCCAAACTCCCTCGCTCATTGGAGGTTCACCAGCCTATTAGAAATGCTCGTTAGCTAACGCATAATAATGATACCAGGTTCCGCGCGCCAGGAAGACAACAATTCATTCGGACTCCGATAGACTTGCGAACCAATTGTTGTTGTGTGTGTACTCGTAATATTGCGTGAAGGAAAAAAAAAATAAAAAATCGAGGTCACGTGACCAGATTTTTTTCACGCGTGTTATTATCTCGACGTGGCACACGGGTAGCGCTGCTGCTGCTGTTACTACTGCTGCACTTGCAAAATAATACCCGACCGCAGGTTTAAGCTATGTATGTCAATTGCATGCAATTCGGTGGAAAAATTAAGCAACAACCGTTCAACATTTTTTTTTTTGTTTATTAAAAATTTAAGTCTCTAATAATAATTATTATTAGTGTTTGCAACGCGGAGCTTAATTCTATCGTTTTTTTTTTATTGGAGAAATTGTTTGCGCAATCAAATGATCAGTTTCGACCGCTCTTAATCCGCTTTGCTCGCAATTATATAATGATTTATAAACGAAAATGTCAAAATTATTTTTAATTAGAATATTTGTTGAGGTTTTTTTTTTTTTTCTTTTTTTTTATTTGCAAATTAAACGAGTTTTTAAAGTAAATCCGGGCCTCAATCCCACGCCTTAACCTTGATGAGCAAAAATAAACCCATCGCGAGTAATAACGCATCGGTGTTAACTAGCAAATGAAAATAATGATAATAATGGCGAGGACATTGTTTTAAACTGAATTCGAAATCAATGAGGAAGAAAAGAGAACGAAAGATAAACGAGATTTATGTGCATGACCTTTGAAAACAACGTTTATAATAATTAATTAAGTTAATGAATCGATTTCTCCAAAAACTAGTATGCACCTCAATAATAATAATAAGAGGAGGGAGAGAAATAAAGAAAAAAACCTCGGATTCTTCGCCGCTCATTCTATCCCTTGATCAATTTAGAGGTCGCTTCAAAAACAATCGGTGCCGTCCACAAACATAATGGGTGTTGCCTCAATCAAAATCTTGTTTATTTATTTTTTTTTTACTCGCCCACCGTTATTACATATCTCTCTCTGTACCTATACGTCAAAACACCATACCTATGCTAATTCCACATTCAAATTTCCATTCAGCTTTCAAAATTTATTCATTCGATTAGACCTAGTTTTACATTTTTTTCCCCCTCCATTTATCATGATACATTTTTCAAGGTAGTTGTCACTCGAATGCATATTGTGCGTTCTATTTATTTTTTTTTTATCATTTATATTGTATAAATTGCATGAATGCTTCAATTATTATTTACGAGCAAGTTTTCAAAATTAATTTTTTCAAGTTCCAATAAATTACAAATTTCATTTGTTACATTCATTCTGCAAGTGTTTCATGAAAATAATAATTCTTAATTCCAATACAGATTTTCATTGCAAATGCCGTAAAATATACTGTTCAATAAAACCTGTACGCAAAACCACCTCCAATAAAAGACCACCCCAAATACGTCCATCTGCTTTTTCCAAGGTAATGCACCTCTAATAGTGGACCACCTCTACTACAAGACCGTGACCACCCATTTTCAATGGTGGAAGACAGATCTGATGATTTTGTGAGTCAACATTAAAGTGTGGTTGAACAACATTGGAGCGTGGTTGAATAGATAAAGTTCCAATACTTGATTAAAATTTCTATTAATACGAAAATTCTAGTCAAAAGGTGTCCAACCACAAAAAGTTTTTTAACAAAAAAATTCAATCCCTTGAGTCGGCCCCAACGGTAGTTTTGAAATAGAGGTTTCACTGTATGTAAAATTCTTAAAAATTATTACTAATTTCCCTTATCAACTGTTTATAATAAATATAACAATTCAAATTCTTAACAGTTTTATATAGAACTGTACATGTATCTCACTCTCCCCACCCCTGCCTGAATTTCCATTCACATTTTACGAATTGAGTATTACCCAAAAAGTAATATTTTAATACGTGAATGAAAGCAATTATAATTTTTACCGCACCATTTCAAAATGCTATACATAATTAACACTACGGTATGGCATATTTGCCTATTAAACTTGTTATTAAAAAAAAAAAAAAAAAAAAAGTTCTCGTATGTTCATACAGCAACTTTATTACTCATCTATGAAGATTGGAACATAATCTAACATTTTATTTTTTTTTCCTCCGTAATAAAACTCGGCACAGTAGAGCGCTGAATGCACGAGCGGTCTCTAGCGGCGATCAAATAACTACACTACTAATTTTAAATACTGCACTACACAAGACGTGAGAGAGAGTATTAAAAGCCCGGCGTAATTTTTTATTCATTAAATAATTAAGGATTAAGTAGGTCACTAGGAATTTTCTTAAATGTCGAGGCATGTCGTTGACGCAAACAAATATGCGAAGGAGTATAAGAAAAAAGGCGCTCCGAGTAGATGATTGATAGAAAGATAAAAAAAAAAAAAATCGCGTCCGAATAAGCAATAAAGAGAGAAACGACAGTGTACGGCACTTTTTCTATCATCAGGTTAACAAATATTGGCGTGATTGGAAAGAGAGAAGCGACGATTGCGATGTGATCGAGGCTTTTGTTTTCAAAACAAACCACGCCCTTGTTGACTTTGGAGCCTCGCGCGCGCCTATTGATGCGCCGTGCGACAGATTGATCGGGAGAGAAATATAGCCCGGGTTAAATCGGTCTTTACATTTTGGTCATCAGCCTCTTTCTTAACTCTTCCCTCTACAACTATCCACCAGCCATTCGAGTCTTCTGACCTCAACAACAACAACAAAAACACCTTTCGTGGAATCTTGTTATTCACTACTCATCGATCGGCTCTTCCTCAAAATAATCGATTCGCCACACGGCATCGAGTAGGCTGCGCACACAAATCAATGAGAATAGATTCAAACCACACCTTCATTACACAATCATTTAATAAAGCCAAAAAATAAAAAAAATTATTATTTTTCTATTCTGCGCGAACGGTAATCAAATTCAAACATCGCGAGGATACCGTCGTGCACGATACACGCGCGCTCCCTAACCATAATACTGTATATTCATTCACACATGATCAAAGCAGGAAATCTAATATCGAAGATTAGATAAATTATTATTGGCAAAGTTTGACAATAGAACAACTTCCGGCAGCTCGTTTTAATAATAATTGTTTATCGCATCTAATCTCGTATGCCTCAAATTATTTCTCGTCAAGAATTTCGTGCTCAAATACACAAATGTCAATTTTCTGAAAAATTAATCCCAAAAAAAAAAAAAAAAAATTTTTTTTGCAAATTTTAATAAATTTACAAATTAAAATTCAATGATGTTTTTTTTTTCTACATTAAAACAAAAATATAATTAAATTCGGATAAAAATGAAAGTTAACCGTATACCATTTTTTTTTTTTTTTTCGAAAAACGTTTTAAAAAATTAATTTTTAATCCCATTTCGAAAAACCTCATTTGTCTCATTGACTAAAACTGTAAATGAAAAAAAAAAAAAATCCTATGAGAAATAAATATGAAGAAAAAAGTTTGTGCGTGCCACGTTTGTTGCTCAACTTGAATTGATTATGAGCCGCGTTTCAAACCACAATGTCAAAGACCACAAAAATCACCCGAATACAAAACGTGCGCGCGTGATTGTGATAGAGTTTTATTTGCCCGAGTCATAACTTAATTTAGGTGTAATATAACATTTGCATTGAGAAATTCAAGCATTTTATTGCCTCGCATTTTCCCTTCTCCACTTTTCACTCTTTCATTTATTATTCTTATTATTTTTTTTTACAATGCCAGGAGGTATCGATACAGTGCGTGAAATACATCCAGTCATCCAACTTAAACAGCTTTCACCTTGTCAAAAACTATTAATAATTCTTCATTTCTAAAAAAGCGAGCGTGCTGTACAAGTACGAGTACGAGAGAAACAAATAAGCGTATCGGTAATAAAGCTCCAAAATCCATTTTCCTTATTTTTAACACTCAAGCGTGAATCCCGTTTTTTTTTTTTAGATAAGCTCCGCGATATTTACCCTGAGAAAAATTAACTCATCTTTTTCCTTCTAAGTCGTGCTAACGTTTCACCTAAACATCGTCATTTCGCAAAAAGCAAACTAGATAATAAAAAAAAAATAAAGAGCATAAAAATTAAAAAGCGATTTAAAATTTACAAAAGAAACCGCCATTTTGCAGCAGTCCGCGCGTTAAAACGCGCAGCAAAGTCCTATTAATATTTTTTTGCCATTAAAAATTTAAGGTTTCATTTTCCCATCGGAACTCACCATCGAAATGTTCTTCAATTTCGATTATCAATATATTGGAAGGTACTTGTAATGATTAAACGGTGTAGCAAATTTCAAGGTCGAAAAAGTAGAGGAACCGTAAAATCACATTTAAAATCTTCGATAAATTATTGTTAATTGGTGGAGGGGGAAGGAACCAGTCATGAGCACCGATCGGTTTCAATGACACGCATCAAGCCGACGATTTTTGTGACGTACCAATAATTTAGCGAACGAAAAAGAAAGTGAAATTGAAGGTAGGAGCAGGGTTGACAGTTTGGATTTTACGACGATGACAAATGTAGCGAGGGAGCACTTCCCACGGCCGAGCAGACCTCGCGAGTACACGCGGCGACACCAGCGCCACGGGGGATCGTTGGGGAGGGGGAACTCAGAAATTCTTTATTTTTGTTTCCTCTGTCTGTAAGTTAATGTAATAATGGTCGTTCACGATCAGCAGGAAGAAGAGTTGGAGAGAAAACAAAATGTCGGCGGTGTATTTATCATTAAAGCTTCGAAAAATTATTTTTCAAGATTTTTATTCATTCGAATTAAGCCTCGTAAATAGAATCTCTCTTAAACGTTTAATGGATATTACATGTTTAAAAAAAAGAAAATTTAAATGGGATAGGAATAGTGTTTTAAGAGTAGAATTCAGCAACTGGTTTCTAATGATGTTTCACCGACACCAGAACAATCATTTTCGTCAAATTCGACTCAAAATTATTATTGTCCGAAGTCAATGACATTTTCCATTCGCCGGATGACTGATTTCGGCGAAATGTTTTTTTTTTCTATTTATACTCTACTCTCCCGCATTGACCTAACCTACCCATACAAATACCGGCATCCAATAAAAAAAAAAACCTTTAATACATTTCGTTAAATATGTGATGTCATTCTGACGTCATTGTTAAGGTTCTACAAGCTCAAAAAAATAGGTGTAAAAATATGTTTGTACTGTTTAAACTTCCTCCCTTCTTTTATTATTATTGATAACTTGGTGTCCGAAGCACCTGGTCCGAGTTTTGACGTCAAAAAAATTTTCGCGCAAATTTTATTCACGCTAAATCTTATTCAGTAACCTCCCTTTTTTAGCTTCCCCCAAAACTTCAAATCAAAATTAAGTCGTTAATCCTAGATTTAGAAATCCGATGGCAGCGAAATATTCAAGCGTTAACATTCAAGCATTAGCTGTGGTAATCTGCGTCCAGGCAATAACTCTCTCGAAGAGTCAAGACCCCGTAATTAAATATCTTAAATTTCAACCGAAATTATAACCGAACAGTTGGAAAAAAAAGTGTATTTACATTTTGTATGAATGAATAGGAAGGATGAATCAAAACGTTTCCTCTAAATATTTGCTTTTCATTCATTTCAAACTAATATTAGATGATAAATTAAATATCTCTCCTAAATAAAGATGACCGAGCTCGTTGGTTTCACAGATAAACGAAATTGGAAAAAATAATTGTTGACGTGATAAGAGAAGAATGTAAAAGCAGATTTGAATAATTTTAAAGTTCTCCAAAAAATATGATTAATGACGTTTTACCTGTTTTTTTTTCGAATCTCTATCGGCGTCAATGTCGTTGCTTTAAAAGCAATGTTTTTACTCAGCTACATACTTTTGATTCTTCGTTAAAAAAAATAATTTTCTTTAAATAAATTTTAAAAATTTTCTTTCCCCCGCTTATAAAATGCGTTTGTTGGTCATTGTTTTAGTAAAACTTAAAAATCATTTCCGTCAAAAACCAAAAAAAAAATAAATAAATAAAATTCCTTCCATACTCTATGAAAGAAAAAATAATTTTTCCAAACAAAACAATAATTTCAAATGAGAAAGTGAAGGGAAGTAGTGGCAAAAATAAAGAAGGCGTGGCGGCGTCACTTCAAAATATTTCTCAAAAAAAAAATAAAAAATAATAAAAATCTTTAAAAAATACGTAAATTAACAATATTTCTAAAGCCCCCCCAAAAAAAAATCTGTGTAATTTTTTTTTAAAAAAAATTCTTGTTTCGACATTTTTTTCTTTAGATATCGCATTTGCGTGTTAGAAAAACGACAACAACACCAACCAAAAATAAAAAAAATTAATGGTAGTGTATAGCGTTTGCGTAAGAAAAAGATTTTCTACGCAATCGCACAACGTGGCGCACAGCAAAACACACACACAAAATATCCTGCTTGATCGCTCAGATAAAGTTCACTGCTCTTTGCAAATCCACATAACTACAATGTCAAATTCCATTTGTCATTTTTTTTCTCTCTCGCATTTTACGTTTTCACTGCTAAATCTCATAAGCTTATTATACATAGACTTAATAAGAAAAACAAAATAAAAAAAAAAATTGCGCGACAAACCCCCTTCCCCTCCTCCCTCGTTCGGGACAATCATTTCGCGTCCTTCCACAAGGTCGTTCCTACCTTTGATATCAAAAAAACACATACCTTCTCCGCCCCAAATTCCCCACCCGACCCTGCGCAGAATCAGAGCACGAGATGATTTTCCTATTCCCCCCCCCGCTTCCTCTACCACCACCACCACCTGCTTTCGGTTCCCGAAGTGAGGCTGGATCGCGTGCTAGTTAAAGATACGCGTAGGATGAGGGATGCATGTACAATAATTAAGCGCGGAATTAAGATTTGTGATAAACGCCGGGTGTCGTTTTGAGTCACGAAAATGAGGATGTTGCGAGCGCGCGGCAAAGGTGAATAAACGTACAGTAACAAAAGTTACGTTTCTCGAGGTGTGGACCGATTGAGAAATTCGATAGAAATAGATATATAAAAAGTTGCATCGAGCTCGTGCTGGTTAGATCAACAAAATTGATGGATGACTGTTAAACGTTGATAACAGCTGTTCGACATCTCACGCCTCCTCCATTCACGACCAACCCACTTTCCACCTACTGTAATAGCCGCTCTTTTCATTTCCAAAAGCCGAAACAGTTATTCTCTCACCTCACGAAACAAATCACACCCCTGGATTACAATTTCAAATTGTGGTACTATTTTTTTTATACATTATGCTTTTTTGCATTTAAATGCGGTGTGAAATAGAGTCACATACTAGTCATTTTTTGAGAAGGTCTTTGAAGATGGTCTCGAAACGAGAGTGGTCTTCAATGGGAAGCGGTCTTGTACTATCTTTGGTGTTTTTATCGCATTACTGGTGATTACTAGATGTACTAATAAAATGTTTAATAGCAATAAGCTTCATGTATTTTCCATTATGCGTACTTTTACTCAACTCGTAGATTGCCAAAAAACTAGTTAAAATTCAGCATTTAATTGCATAAAATACACTAATCAAATCAACATTGTAACCTATAAAAACAACCTGTTGTACATTCCATCTTCGAAAGTGCATCAACTCAAATTTTTCTTCTAAAAATTCCTTCTTTCTAATTTTACTTTTTTTAAAAAAAAATTTTCTAAATCGCATCCTAATTTTTTTTTTTTTTTTTTACGAGATTTTTGTCCTACTTCTTGTTTTATTATTTTTTTTTTCTATTTTATGTAACTTTTTTATCTCAAACTTTCTTTTTACTACAGTATTTTATAATAATAATGTTAAGGGCGTAGTTTAAATTCTTTAATTAAAAGTTATGAACAGTGTTTCCATGAGCAGCGTTTAATCGCAGCATCGGAATTATTATTAGGATCCGCAATGACAACATTGCAATTTTTAATCCGGAAACTCGGAATCAAAACAAGGCGAGATTCTAATTTTGGTAACGCGATAAAATTTATCTCTTGTTTTTTTAAAAAAAAAAAAAAAAAACTAAACTAAAATTGAGTCTGTAAACACTGAATCAGCAGTTTCAAAGAAAGTAAATAATAAAAGACGGAGATATTATAGTTTCACCGAGTGATTCTACCCTCGACACCGTTTAACCGCATCACGAATAACAAGTAAACAATTCCGGCTCGGATTTTTATCGGCCCACTCCCCCTCGAACCGAGCTTCTCACCTCGCGGGATTTCTACGTAGAAAGCGCTCGTCAAGTGGTGCAATTAGCGCCGTTTGAACAATGCCTAAATGAATGAACCGTCGCGTATGTGACCGTCACGCAACTCACGTTATTTGAACACGCGAGCCCCGACGATAAACGTGAATTCGCATTTGAAACAACGGTTTAATGATTCAAAGTTAAATGAGTGACGAAAAAGAAGACGACGGAAAAAAAAAATAAATAAAAGCGAAATTATTTTTCCGCTCAAATCGGACCTTGACCTAAAGAAAAAGATTGAACGAGAGCGCGGTTGGAACATCCTCTCCCGCTGCAATATCAAACCCTACCCTACTCAATCCCCACCCGCGATTGCCACATCATTCTTTATAATACTCTGCTCGCTATTTACACTTGTAATTTTCCACTAAAAAAAAAAATTAAAAAAAAAAAAAAACCGCCGATTAGAGAGACAAGCACAAAAGAAATACGAGTCAGCTCGGAAAATGTAGCTCAACACGCGTGTCACATTTATCAATCAGAAATTAAAATAAGCGGGTAATAAACAGCCCAAAATAACGTCATAACCTCATTCCTTTTGACTTGCCTTCGATATGTACTCTCTCTCTTCATCTCTACATTATAAAAGTGAAGTACATTTGACAGATAACAACCTCATCGCAGCCGTTTAATTTTTCATCCACGTACGGCGCACCTCTCTTTCTCACGCAGCAGACCAGCACAAATAAAGCCAAAACGTGAAGCGCACGTTAAAATAAATCGAGAATTATGTTTCACCCACAAAAAAAAAAAAGAAGACAAAACGTAAAAAAAACAACATTTGCATAACAATTTCAGTAAACTTCTGCAACATGTCAAACACCTCTACTATATCCATTAGCTTAGATAAGCGATTGGCTGGAGGAGAAGGTGACTCCGGCTGGATGATGAAACCGAAGGATCATCAACTGAATTATGAGAGATTGCAAATTAAGACCTTTGCCCAGTTATCTTTAAATCTCTGAAGTTAAAGAACGCTAGATTTGGCAAGTACTGAATTCTAAGGCTCACTTTTTACACCGTTTTAAGACAGCTGAGAAAAGAGTGCGCCTTAGAATCACGATTGTAAAGTACTGTATTGGAATCGAATAATCTGCTTAATTAATTTTAGTACGTGCGAAATCCAATAGGCACACATACAGAGGAGACATTCTGCCCTTTGAAGACGCTACGTCTTCCCCGCGCTGCCTACAAACTTAAGTTAAAAAGGGACAGCGAAGATCAAATCAATTTACCAAAAAAAATAGCAGCGCTGAGCTGAATTATAGCCGTCGTCTTATCCGGTTTTATCTAATTTTAAAATTCAAAGAAAATAATATACAATAAATTTAAATCTCATTAATTAAATATTGTAATACTGTATGCTAAATTTCATCAACGAACAGTTTATTAGAACTTAAAAGAGGTTGGAAAAAAATAATTCTAGAAAGAATAATTAAACCGTAAAACTCTTAATTATTAAATACAGCAGCTGAGTTGATGAATTGAAACATGCGAACACCACACATTTTACGTGTTTCGTCACACACATTTCTATAAATAATAAATCATAATTCAGTCATTTAATTAATTTCGCGAAAAAATATTTCCGCATTTTTAGACGTCAAAATTCCTCCTCCCGATTTAAATAAATTAAATAAATAAAAAAAAAAAAAAATTCCCATCGCTACTACATGTAAAGCAAAACATGTTCGATTGAAAAAAAAAAGCAAAGTGCTTTTCTTTGTAACACTACGCTCTATTTGCTTTCAGTTCAAAATCTAAACTGGGAAACTGATTTTTCCACCGCATCTCAATTGCCGGTTAACAGCTGTACCTTTTTTTACCATCACTCGAACGATGAATAAAGATGCCGAAAGATAGAGATGAGTCCAGTCACTCACTGCTATTCACAGTCGTCGACTCTTGAGTACAAACTTATAATAAGAGGATGCTCGTATACACACCTCCTTCCTATTCATAAACAAATGTAATACAACTCGTTCCTTACGATAATAGAGAACGCATTTTATGACACCATCTCCTCCACGTCCAATATCAATTTTAATGCAAGGAGCTGCCAGAAGATAGGGGCTTTTTTTTAAACGATTCATATCAAAAATTCGAGAGTTCCAAGTGAGAAGCAAGCACTTGAGCAATCCTTTCTATAAGACCCTATTTTCTTGCTCACAGTTTCGACTTTGAAATTTATTTATTCATTCACATCAGTGCAGTAATAAATTTCAAATTCCAAGCTCTGACGACATAAGAACTTTAGCATAAGAACGAGGAAAAAAAGCTTAACCACAAAATCTTTATACTGTAAATTAAAAAAAAAAATTCTTATTTTTGAAGGGCCTGAGTGCCCTTATTCATCTAATAATATGGTAAACTGCTTAACATGGAATGAATTACATGGATTGCCATAATATTAACATACGATTTTGAGTTAGCGAGAGGTTACCCAAGTTTAACTGTGACGTCAACACGCGCGCACGCTGCAATAACCCTAGCCTTTTAAAAAAAAATAATAATAAAGCACATGGAACTAGACTATAAAAAAAACAAAAAAAAAAAAAAATTGTAAACAGAATAAAAAAAGAAAAAAAAAATTCTCTCGTAAATCATTTCAACAAACGTTATCAAACGGTTATTGCCATCTTCATTAACATTATAATGATTAACGAGCTCTAGTTGGTTACGCGTCCAGGCGATAAAAAGAATTCCCCCACCACTCACCCCTCCTCATCCCCCCCTGCCCCTTACACTTGTGAAACGAGGAAATGAAAAAAAAAATAATAATAAAAAAAAGTTTACGACTCATTATCGCCAACAGAGAGAGAGAGAGAAATAATCGTAGGAATAGACAATAGGTTGTTGGTCACAAGTTTGGTCAACTGAAACTTTTATTAAATGAGAAGAAGAAGAGGAGGATTGACCACGCCCCCTGGTGAACAAAAACGAGCGAGAACTTAGATATGGAATAATTGATTCCAGTGGGAGATAAAAAAAAAGAGCAATAATGAGAAAGTGAGCGAGAAAGAGAGACTCCTTCCTGTTATTATTGTGATTAGTAGTCCCCAACTTAAGACGAAAACGAGATTGGGATCACGCGCTCAGCCAGGTTCGACCCGCCGCCGAGGTGACAAAAATGACAGGGAATCAAAAAAATGTACGACTCGACCATTTCATCCATCGACAGCAGTGAATGTTGGCAGTGGAGAAGAGTGCAATGATCCCTTCCGCTCCGACGTTGTTGGTGAGCGAGAAAGTTGAAGAGGCGACACAACATTTTGATTTCGTTATTGAAAGTCGACTCTCTCTCGAGAGAGAGGAAAGTTTCGGTTGCAAATGGCAAACCAAGAATTTTAATACTACATTATGTTCATTTTTCAACTTCCTGCCCTCCCCCTACCCTACCATCCAAACTTCATCCCACCTCTACCCTATCCTCTCCTCCCACGGTATTCAACTAAAAATAATGCAAATTCTTTAATTAAAAAAAAAAAAAAGAATTTGTTGGTTTGCGCACGCACATAAGTTTCGATTTTGGATGCCACCAAAATTTAAAATCTAGATTAAGAAACTAGTTTGCCTTTTGATGCTGAGTGTACACAAAAATTATTTTCCTTGGGAGCAACATTTTGAACAGAGTTAAACTCTCAGCTGACATTCAGCTACAACTATATATCTAAATTTGTAAGCTTCAGCAGTCAGCTAAAAAAAAACGACTGCAGCAAGTGTCAAAGTTGAATGCTGATAAGTCGTCCAGAAAACCAGATAACAGGTGACACACTGGCGATTATGTGCAGTGCGCATAATTTTGAAATTTCTTGTCCCAATTTCCGATCTCATTTTACGCGCCGAGCGGCAGGGAAAACAAAAGTGGGGAGGGGGGGGGGGGGGGATTGAAATTGTTATTAAGAAAGAAAAAAAAAACCTTGCGCGTAATTTATCTGCTGGGAAAATTTTCGATTTTACGACTTGTTAAATTTTGAATGTCATTAATACTTTCTTTTAAGCTTTAACAATTACCTCTTAATTGCATCGCCACCAAAATATTTTGATTAATTGAATTTTAAATGTAATAGGAAATGACTAATCAAATTGCACTACACTTTCAGTCGAGCGTCACTTGAAGCGTCGTTTAAAACTCAATTTAACGAAGTTAATTGGATATTTCTAAGGAGAAATTGCTAATACGTCGCACTGTACCGTAATATCGTTCGCAATTTTTCAGCTTTTTATGCTATTTTTTTTTTTTTTTTTTTTTAATTTTCCAGTAAATTATATAAAAGAATTTAATGTTGACAAAATTTGAAAATCAGCAAAATAATAATTTCTAAATACTACTGTGCGCTGTAGTACGGCTCCCGACATTTTGATATTACAATAATTGAGGTCAACAGTTGGTTATGTGACTGGTCAGATTTGAGAAATTAAAATTTTTTTTAGAAATTGGTTCTAAGAATTAATTTTGAAAAAAAATTTTCAGAAACTTTAAATTGCTAGAGATTTGTGTGATAAAGTTACTTTTTGTTGTTTTAAGAAATTTAATTTCTTCCTATTTGTTTTCTACCGTAGTAATAATTGCGGCTAGTGCGAGGAGGAAAAGACTTTCTCAGTCGTGCACTTTGTTTTCTAGAATAACCTCAGCCTAGAAAAGAGATTGGCGATTCTATAGAATTTCAGCTTCTCTCGATTCTGGTCAAAGACCAAGTTGAAATGCGCCGCCAAATAAATTATTCAAGAAATTAAATCCAAAGCTAATTAAACTTTTTTTTTTTAACTGCCAGATAAAAATGGCACCGAATACGCGCTAAGAATACACGACATTGCCGGGGAAAGAAATTGACCTTAACGTCGTAGCCAACTTTAACCTTAAGCTTACCATAAAACTCGCTTCCTAGGTCTTAGCTGCGAAACCATTCTTCCCTTTAAAAAAAAAAAATCAAAATTACACGGAAAAGATTGTAAACGTCGAAAAATATTTAGCCAAATTACTTCACGTTGACAAATTTATATGACAAACTTCATATTAATATTTCTCAGGAAAATAAAACTCAGCAAATATTTTTATGTTACCCGGTAAAAAAAAAATAAAGTTTCAGTAAATTTTACGAAACGTAAACTCTTTACGTCAACTTTTGATGGGGAGGAGTAAACGTTTTCGTGTTGGCTTTTTGCGTTCCCAAAAATCTCTTAATTTTTCCAAGGAATAATCCAAGGATAATCATAATTTCAAGCGCAAGCAATGGCGCGCTCTTCTAAGCCCAAAACTAATCGTCAAATTAAGTAAACGAGCATTTCTCATACAACAACATTTTCTTTCCTAACCAAACGCTTCTAATCAATTTGCCGAGGAAAAACCAAATTGCCAGAAAAGCAAC
Organism: Polydesmus complanatus; assembly: GCA_034692225.1. Classification (NCBI taxonomy): domain Eukaryota; kingdom Metazoa; phylum Arthropoda; class Diplopoda; order Polydesmida; family Polydesmidae; genus Polydesmus; species Polydesmus complanatus. The sequence goes on from JAQGAZ010000829.1 coordinate 22,143, forward strand.
AATCTATAACTTGATTCGGATGAAATTCGACGATATTATTTTTACGACAATTTTTTTTTAAATTAATCTGTAAATCAATTTCTACCGCTCGCTAATAAACCACCAAAAACAGAAAAATAAAAGAACAGGAAAAAAAAAATCGTTTCGAAAAGCTGAAAGGTCAAGGCGAGCTCCGTACTACCTCATCACTCGTCAGCTCAATCCTACACCATCGCAAACACCTACACACACCAGGCCAGGCATTAGCTCATTTGAATATAACAACAATTATTATCTCATCGACAATGTTAGTCAAATTTAAATAAAAACGCTTTTTCAATACACGAGTAATTAAACTGCGTGTAACCTACTGTTTAGAAATTGGCTGGCTACGTAATCGCGCAGAGTGAAGGCTGTTGGAACCACTCTCAACGAGGATGGGAAAAATGAGCGGTCAAATCAACGTCAATCCGCAGCCACTAATAAACAAGAATCTTAATAGAGAGAGCGAGATAAGCGAGACAATGATGACAGCATATTTTATAATACGTTCTCATTACCAAAATAAAAAATAAAAAAAAAATTATTTCATCGCGTTTCAAATTCAACTTAATGCCGAAAAGAAATGATAAAATCAAATAACCGTCATAAATTAAGTTATCAATTAATGCGCTCGTTTAATGTAAGGCGATATGTATTTTTTCTTTAAAAAAAAAAAAAAAAAAAAATACACATGATAATCCTTTCTCAATGACAAGTAGGGAAGAAACGAAAAGAGTTCCAGACGATCACTCCCTCCATCGATACTGCGCTAGAATATTATAATGTAGGCTACAACTTTGTTAAAACAACAAACGAAGCGCTTGCAGCAAGAAGCGGACAACTCCATTTCTACACTTTTTGAGTTCGAGGGTGTATGTTATGGATAAAAGAGTTCTCCATCGACTCCCGCTGCTGTGATTTTGAAAAGAAAGATTCTTCAAATTAAATATAAAAAAAATTTGGAAATTCAATTTATTTCGAGCAGTTTTGTTGTCATTTAAATTAGTAAAGCGTCTGCGCAATAATTTGGCCCTTCAAATGAGCAATTTTAGTCCCATTCGGTGCAAGAACGAGGCAGCTCCAAATTTAAATTGTCTACTTCTGTTCTTTAGAAATGACATTTATTTAAGTTGTTTTTCTCCTAGAGCGGAACACTCCGAGCCAATAATATTCCAAATCATTAAATTCATTCGCGAAATAGATTAATTTTTTTTTTTTTCCAATTTAGCGGGTTGGAAAAACAGAGATAGAGAAAGAACGGTGGTGGGTGGGGGAAGAGGAAGAAGAAAGTCAATCGCAAGCAATCATTTTTCACGTTTTTGCATCATCAAACGTTGATAAAAGTTTGCGTTCATTGAATTCCCCGTCTCAACTTAATAGCTTTATTTTGCTCCTCCGTACCCTCGCTTTCACTCCACCCCCCACACACTTTCATTAAAACACTTGTTTGAACAGCGTTTGACTTTTTTCGTTTTCCCCTTCGCGCAACCCATTTCCAAGCCAAAGCCAATGCTACGCAACAATAAACTTACTACTGTAACAGCCAACAACCTACTTTGCCATTCAAATGGTACGGACACCGCAAAAATAATGAGAGCAATCAGCGTGGTAGCAGTCGAACACCCAAATCATCGGTGGTCAATGGTTACCATTATGCTGGTGAACATTGCTCCGTTACCCTTCTCGCCGTTCCCATTTTGTCGCGCACGAAACACCGCAGCTTCTGGTACCTACTGTGTATCTTACCGTCCGTTTAGATTTTAGTCAATTTGTAAAAATCTCTTTCTTTGTACGACGCCTGTGAAGGGCCATGATTTAATCGAGTGACTAAAAAAAAGGAAGATTTAGAGAAACGAGTGGTGAAAATATTTAATCGAGTTCAAAAATCATTAGAATCAAGTCCCAATAATTCCCGGTGACATTATTATAAGAAGATTCCAATCTTATATTAATGGCATTGCGACTCCAATTAACGAAAAATAATCCACTTAATAAAAATAATAAGGGAATGAGGGGGAGGAAAGCTGTTTGATAATTAATCGCTCTTCTTAAGAAGATTGTTAACAAGAAAAGCAGCTCCCATAGGATGAAGTAGATGCGTGTCGGTCTAACATAAAGGGACCAAGTGTGAGCTCCACCGAGCAACAACAACAAAAAAAACGGAGAAGGAATATTATAAACAAACAAAACGATTCCGGGAATCTAACCACTTTTAACATCCACAGTAAAACCTGTCTAACGCGGAACCCAGCTCATTTATCCGTTTCTACAGGGTTTCGCTTTTAGCGAGTTGATGATAAAAAAAAAAAAAATTGATAATAGGAAAGTCAGTCAGCTGAAAACCTTAATATTTCTCAAATAATTTGCACCGCACTATTACGGTTTTCATCTGACTCCCATCTTGGTGCAAATCTTGAGCGAGGAATTTGAATCTCGTTTATTTACGATCAAAACTTAATCTCAATTAATAAATTGGGTGGCAACGAAAAAGCTCGCTAACTAAATAAATAATGTACCAACTCGATTCGTTTGTAAAGGAAAGCATTAAGGTTTGGAGGAAAAACAGCTGCTTTGTCCGGTCTTTCCTTCGCCTCACCCCTCCCTACACGTCTTCAACGCCTACACCCAACGACAACGCGCGCTAACAAAATACACATGTACAGTACATTTACAGCAATGCTGGCGATTAAATTCTTAGGTTCAACATTTTTTGACGGTGATGAAATGTGTGGCGATTCACATAGACTTTCCTTTTTTAATAATAATTATTTAAGAACTGCAAAAATTATTAAGGAAACTCTTGTTTCACCGTTGCCGGTACGGTATTATTCATTCAAAATATCGGTACCGTAATAATTATACTGTACTGTAGTGTAGTGACACGATTTCATTTAAATGCCAAAATGCTCTTCCTTCCTCTTCCATTTCGCCTTACATAACGCTCACTCAACGTCAAATTCATTATTTCGATTTTGCTAATTAATTTGATAGAATTGAAGACCAAAATCGATTGAATTTTTATAATTTAAAAAAAAAAAACTTTTAAACTTTTGACATTTTAATTTCAACAATTAAGACGAGCTAAAATTAGTATTAATTAATTTTGACCCACAAAATCCGAGCCAAAATAATTGACTTATTTCAACTTCAAAGCTAATAATTTTCAAAAAATAATTTGTGATATCATCCAATTAAACTCAAGTAAATCACTATCCAGTAGGTCTCCATGTACCGCAATAATAATTCCCTTGAAAATGATTCCTCGCAATAACAACAAACGATATGAAACACCTGGAAAACAACAATCACCACTTCCAAATTATTTTCCCCGCTTCATCAGTTTTTTTCTTATCATAATACTGTAGTTGCTACCCGATCTCAGTACCGTATGTTAAATTATAACAACTAATTTTACGTGAATATTACCAAAAAAAAAAAAAAAAATTACGTAGCTCTTTTCAAGTTTTGATTGTGCTTCACGATACTTTAAATCCAGATTAAATCCAGGCAAAAAAACAAACCTCATTCTTATTATTATTTCTAAGGTAGTGTTGAAAGCGCTTTCCAAACTTTTCTTTAATCTCGAAATGTGAAAAATGTCCCGCACTTTCTCTCTCTAGCCTACGTACAGTACCTTTTCTCTTTCTACAAACAATAACCAAAAAAATAAATAAATAAACGAGACATTATTTGCGTGAGTTGATCCGTTTGATGGAGGTGACAAAAAAATAAATAAAATAATAATAATTAAGAGTGATTGAGTCGTTGAGTGACGTGTCCCGTTCTCCAATCCTATCCTACGCTACGGTCTCGTTGGCTTTGCCCGTACAAAATGTTTCGGCAACGTTTCAAATTTAATTGGCAAGCTAGAAAAACAACAACCACCTGCTTGTTTAAAGAAAGAACGAAAAAAAAACACATCCCCGAACGAAAGACCACGAATAATCATGTTTCACTCGTGTAAATCATCTCCCCCCAGCTTTACCAATGCCAAACATTCTTTTTCTAATACTGTACACAATTCGAAAAAGGCAAAATATTAATAATATCCGAGTCATTCGAAGAGAAAATAAGTTAGGCGAAACTTGCTACGGTAAATCGAAACAAAAATTCCCAGTTTCAAATTATTATTATTCTCGGAATCAAATGTTAACGAATTAAAATGTTGGTTTCTGAATTCCAAACTTTTTTGTGTCTCGTTTTGGTACACAAATTTCTCCCTCTCTTTTTTATGCTTTCCATCGGTTTTTCAACAACAAAAAAAAAGTTGAAACTTTGTGGAAACGGTCAATTAAAGTTACGTCTTTCTGTTGAAAACAAACCGTTTCTCGGTTGCGGGCTTCCACCAATCAATTTTCTTTTTACACGCCAAAATAATACGTAAACATAAACATTTTTTTGAAAATATATATATTAATGAAAATGGTCGGACTTACCCTTCTTGAAACCCGGAAGGTCTCAAATCCATTTTTACGTTCATAAATATATCCAAATGTTGAGATTCGTCGGTTTTCTTTTTTTAAATTTTTTTATACCATTATAAATTTATTTGCCAACACAAACTTTTTTTTGGACGAACACGCTAACGTGGAGAGACGTGATCCTTGCCAGCACACACACATATACACTTTTTTTTTTTTTTGAACGCTGCTCTGCCCCGAAAACACCCTACAACTACCGTCCGTCCGCCGTCTCCGCTCAATCACAAAATGGCTGACTACGCGAATGGCTCAAAGCATTATGGGAACTTTTGAACAGTTTGTACAACAACATTTCGCGGGATTCAAAAAGTATTAGCTGGAAACTTTTGGTTAACACTTCCACTAGTTGGGAATTGTACTAACGTAAATAGTCAGTAGGTAGGGGAAATGGACGTAATGTGCGAGTTTGTTTTTAAAAAGTTCTTGACACGAAACATACGTAAACCAACCACTGTAAACTCCAGTGAATAATTAGCACATAATTATTAGACATTTTTTTCCCCCCAGTTATTTTTATCATCGGCGTTAACCAAACACGCAGCACGCGGGAACGCTGTAATCGTTCGGGTTTGGAAGGCGAAAGGCACGGTTAGGGTTGAAAGAATTCTGAAAGATACTTTGAAGCGTCGTTTGGAAGGAGCGCCGTTTTCAATTTTTTTTTTTCGTACAAATTGTTAAAATGTAGTCCAACATAAAATTGATGCATGCTATTTCAATTAAGATTTCATGATTTTGTTGATAATAAAAATGTGCAGTAATAATAATTAATTTTTGTATGCGCAATTAAAAGACCATGCATCAGGAAAAAAAATAATTAATAAACTATACGCTGGTATTAATTATTATGTATTTTATTGTAATCTGGTCTGCTGTAAAAGATAAAACGATGAGTAGAGTGGATGTTGAAAGATTTTTTTTTGATGTAGAAAGATTATAATTTAGAAATTTTGAAAAAGATCGAGTGAGCGAGCGCTGCGAATAAAAACAAACTCAAACATAATATAAAACCCAATGAAATAGATTTAGCTTAAATGCAATATTTACATAAAACATGTCGTTCGTAAAAACCATCTTATAATAATTATTCGTTCCACAATGAAAAACGGCTTCAGAGAATCGAATACAGTACAGAATATAAAAAACCGGAGTGTCCGACCTATCGATACATATACGTAACTAGTGGGTGATAAAAAGAATGACGGGTTCGATAGTTGGAGCAAAAAGGTTTTTTTTTTTTACAATAATTGTTTGGGAAATGTACCAAAAAGATTTTTGCGAACCAGACCAATTAAAATGTTAACATTAGGCAAACAGCATTAATGGCACCCATTATTATTTTTTTTATATTATATCTTGTAGAATTCAAATATTTATTGTGTGGAAGAAAAGAAAAACACGAATGCGAACATTTTATATACCCGAACATTTATGAGTTTAAGTGAACCTATAATTATTATTATACTGTACTTCGTCCGTAAAACGTTTTCGAATCAACCGTAATGAACTTATGATTCAAATATTATACATATCATACATTTTACAACGATCGATGATGGAAGTTGATGCCAATACATACGGGACTACTGTTTGCAATTGAGTTTTGAGTACACTTGGTTTAATTTTTTTTTTTTTTTCGTTTTTCGATAGCGATTATTATTATTTGAAGTGAGGCAAATATTTAATTATTTACGATGCTATTTTAAATAAATTCGGCAAATGGATTTCGCCCTGTTTCGCCTGTACATGTGTATACGAGTCGTGCGCGACGAGAATGAATAATGATCTAAATAAATAAATTAGAAAAATTCGATTATGAGCTGAAGAAATCAATCACTACATTTTTTTTTTTTTTTCAAATGAAGATGAACATGACGATGACGCGAAACTACTATCCATAGGTATTACGGTTCGAGTACACAAAATGTTTCGATCGTTTGAATTAATTAATTCAACTTCAAAACTGTCATAACAAAAAATAATAAAAGAAAATCAACCAGAAACTGGCCTTTTTCTTCAGCGTAGCAATAAAATTTACACGAATGACGTTATTATTTGCTATTACAGTAGGTTCGAGAAATCTAAGTGTGAATAGTTAGGCCAGAACTTGGCATTCAAGTTCTGAATTTCGACTTTTTTTTTTATTTATATTCAAATTCGCATTGAATTTTATTGTAGCATCCCCAAAACAAAATTCCAGCACTGTTCAGTCGATGCACTGATTGCATCGATAAATTCAATAGATACAAACTACTGTAAATAAAACATTTAAAGGGTTGAAAATTTTGGGATCATGATTCTTATTTACTGTATATTGTCCATTTTGTTTAAATATGGCAGTGGTTTTGTATGCTATTGAAATTAAATTCACTGACTCGATACTTTAATAATAATTTATAACGATGATTTTTACTATAACAAACTCAATTTGTAAAAAAAAATATAGGCTAAAACAATCCTATAAAGTGCTATTAAAAATTTTAAATAAAAACTTCTGGAAATAATCCTATAATAAGACATCTGAATTGGTTAAAACTCTAAGATAGATTCAAATAAATTTCTTAAAATGATTTTATGAGAAGTTGATAGTAATTGTGATTAAAAAAAAAAATTTGAACAAGTTTCCAAAAAACTTTACACATAAATGAACAGCTTGTTACTGGTACCCCATCATTATGGATCACTCTCCGTCCTGAAACACTTGCCAATTTACATTATACAGTCCAAACTCGTGAAATTGATTGAACGAGAATACAAAAATGGACCATGTTATTCTTTTTTTAAATTAAAAAAAAAAAAAATACAGGTTAGGAGAGTAGAAAGAATGAAAGGTGGGAGGCAGATAGAATGCGAGAAGTCTTGTCTTTCATTCAAAATGTGTAAAAATTAATCACTTCTTAACCTGTCAAATAGTTACGAGATAAAACTTCAACTGTAATAGTTACATAGTGATCACAGTCGTCACTTTCAAATTCGAGTGACATTTAAAATTCATGGTATACTTAGCAGTCGATCCCAATCCCGAGACTAGGCGGTCTGACCTTTCGATGTCATTAGAATCGTCTGAAATCACGGGTCCAGCGTGATTTTCCGATCTTTTAACTTATAAATCAGTTAATGAGATATTTCGGATAGGCGACACCTTATTATTCAAAAAGCGTAGTTTTCGAAAAGAGCCAGATTCTTTTGCTTTTCTACCTGCGGCCGTTTGCTAAGGTCACCGACGCCATTTGAATTCTCTGTAATGGGATGGGATGCAAGACTAAAGAGAAAGTTTAAAAGATTATTTTCTAATGCGCCTAAATTAAACCTAATGTTAATGACTCGCTACAGGGCTTTGCTGTACACACACCCCTACCATAGGGGATTCGTCCCTGTCCGTTGGAGGCCTAGGTGGCGCACCTTCTGTAGTTACAATGCTGGGTGCAGTAGTACCCGTTAGTCCAAATGAAAAACCTGGGAGATAGGCTCCCGGGCTGTTTGTGGCTTGTGTGTTATACAGAGAATGATGATACGGTGGTTGATAACCTGGCAGCTGCATATTTAAAGAGCCCATCTGAGTGCAGTCCATAGGACCTGGTTGGATAGATGATGATGGTAGGTGCATCAAACCTGGATTCATTTCAATGCTGTGTGAAGTTGATGATGATAATGTTGATGTGACAGATGCGGCGGAAATTATGGGGATAGATGAATGCGCTTGTTGAATATGTTCCAAGTTTATTAATTGTGGCGGCTGATTTTGCACCTGAGAAACTGATGACGACGATGAAGAGGATGTAGATGACGATGATGAGGACTGAGTGGAAGCCGCTGCCGTCGCGTGAACATGAGCGTGCCTTCGATGAGGATGATTGATGCCGTGCACTTGCGGGTATGGCAAACCACTCGCACTGTGTCTATTACAATGCGTGTATAGCCCTAACGGATGACTATTTAACGATCCGGAATCGTTAAGCCCATTTATGCCACCAGGCCAAACCTGAGTTCCACGAGCTATTTGAGATCCAAATGCTTGCGTCGATGACAGCGTAGCGTTGTTAAGTAAATTAGCGGTAACGTTGCCTCGATCACTTAATAGTCCGGCATTTATTCCTCCAAATTGAGAAATCCCACTACTTCCACTAACACTGATGCCACTATTACTATTTGGGCTTTCACATTCCATAGCCAAACTGCTTGAAGCGCCATCAAAGTTGCCTGTCTGAGTGTACATGTTCTGAGCTTGGGCTGTTTGACTGCTGTGAAAGTATTGGTGAGTTGGATCAGAACGCGCTCTTCCACTTGACTGAGGAACAGCAGTTGTCGTTGTTGACCCTAAAAGATAATTATAACCATGGAATTATACATACTACTTTAATGAATATTCAACTACATTTATTTAAACTTATAAATCTGTTAAAAAATAATTATATAATATAAAATGATTATACCTGCAGTAGTAGGACTAAGGTTGACCTGCTCGAGAGCAGAGCTAGTACTCATATTTATAGGAGTATTAGTGCTTTCATCAGCAGTCCTCTTAAAAAAATTATGTTGCAATGCATAGTAAGGCGTCATTCGAGTTTTAGGATCGTAGTCTAGCATTCGCAAAATAAGGTCCTAAAAAATATAAAAACTATTAATTTCTAATTGCTTACGAAATTAATATTTCTCAAGTTACTTTAAATTTTAAATAATCAGGGACTGAATGTCCTGGCTCTCCTAACCGTCTTCCTCCAGGTCCTCCAATTTCAACCCCGATTATATCGTGCAATTTCCTGTGGCCAGGGGATTTATACTAAAAAAATTAAAAAATAAAAAACAATTTTTTTAATATACAAGATTTATAATTAAGGTATAAAATGACGATGAATGATGATGGGTTTTACATTAATTACTTTTTTGCCATCCTTCAATTTCTTCAGAACGTATGAACCATCTGGTAATTTATCAAAAAACTTTCTAGCTTTATGAGCTTGGTCCAGTAGATGTTTAGGCGGCATTCCCAGAACTTCAATTATCTTATTCATTTGGTCAAACTGAAACCAAATCATAAATTACAAAATGTAAAAGATGAATTAACATTCATTTAAATTGCAGTGAACGTACCTCATTTGCACCACTAAATAGTGGTTCACCAGTATGCATTTCAACAAGAATACATCCCATGCTCCACATGTCTATTGACAGATCGTATGGAATGCCTAATAAAACTTCAGGTGAACGATAAAACCGACTCTGTATATATTGATATATCTAAAAAAAAAAAGAAATTTAAAGTTAAAAAACCAAATATTTATATTATTTTAAATTTGATTTGTTACCCGTTGACCCAACTGACAAGAGCTACCAAAATCAACAATTTTGATGGCACTTCGCTTAGGGTTACAAAGTAGAATGTTTTCCGGTTTTAAATCACAGTGGATAACATTGAGCTCAGGAGCAGAAAGAAATAGCAGCGCTGTACACAACTAAAATGAACCATTACAAAACAAACTATGTTTAGCAAACACACCTACAAATAAAAATGATATAAGTTTACCTGCTGGGCAAATTTGCGCGTTAAATTTAAAGAAACTCCTCGAAAGTTAGTATTCCGTAAAAGATCATACAGATTGTAAGAGAGGAGCTCAAAGACCAGACAAAGGTGATTTCGCCACATGAAATGACTCTTGAGTTTGACTAAAAAATGAATTCAAAAAACATAAGAAAAATAACGCTAATGTCACAACGGATTATCCTATATCACTATTTCCATCAAATATCAGCTCGCAAAAGTTATTTTTAATAAATAAAAAAAAAATTCTTAAAATACCAGTACAGAACTAATATTTCCTTAAAAGTTTATTAAAAGTGTTCAGAAACATTGAAAACGACAATAATTACCGATTTATGATTAAAACTAAAAAAAATAAATTTATTTTTTAAAAATCGTGATGACTCCTGTTTTTTATAAATTCTAAAATAACTCCAAACTGACGACACAGTAACAGGTTAAGAATTTGTCTCTAAAAGCAACCGTCTGATAAAATTACCCCGTTTTCTAAAAATAAAAGAAAGAAAGTCTAGCGAATTTTAAATTCTTTTCTTATATAGTCAACTTTTAACCCTTGGCATAATCTTCCGGAAATGCTAACTACTGTTTCTTAAATTTAAGAGTAGAGAGGGGCTAAATTTTGATGGAAATAAGTGAAAAAGAAAAAAAAAAAAGAATGATAGAGTGAGTCATACCTATTTTATCTTTACCTATATAGTACTTGTTATCGCTATCATTTTTATTCATCATCTCCAACAAACGCACTTCAATCTGAGCCTGGTTGAGGAACGGTTTCTTATTTTTGATGATTTTAATAGCCACATGACATTGTTCCTCGTGATCAAACGCCTTCACCACCTAAAAAATCAACAAAAAAAAAAATCAAAATAAATTGGTGCCACAAGTCAGACTTGAATAAATCATAAAAATAACAATTTGACTATAAAAATTAATCGCAAATTTACAACTTTAAAATATTATTAGTCATTATTGAAAAAAAAAAATCTACTTTTTTAAAAATTTAACTTATAGAAGTTATGGCAGTTGAAAGTGAAAGTTAATTTTTAATTCGGAGGGGAAAAAAACTTTAGTAATAATAATAATTGTTGTTCATATTATCTGTGTCGAAGTCATGAAATGAAATGAGATGGGCGTGGCTCAGAAAGTTACCACACAAAATAACCTCAACCAAGTCCTAATCTAAGATGAATTTAGTGGTCAACGCTCTCATTGGACAATTAATTTTTAAACACAATGAGATGGGTCAACGTGGCAAATTTATGAAGATAATTTGCTCGCATCATAATATATTACATAAGATATTAGTCGTAAAAATAAAAACAAAGAATTTTCCACTCCGAAATTGAGTAACCTAGAAATTTCTATTTAAAATTATTACCTGTCCAAACGAGCCTTTTCCAATAAGGGAATCAATTTCGTATCTGTCCAAAAACTTTTCCCCCGTTTTAATAATATAATCGTGATAGTCATCATCGTATCCATCGTTATATAATTTCCGTTCCTTTTTGTGTCCACTGTCATCCCCTTGAGGTTGTTGAGCTCGCCGCTTCTTCTTCGCGTAGTACACCTTCAAAAAAAAAAAAAAAACACACCATAAAATAACAAAATTAAGTCTTCATCATAAACAACGTTGTATGAATTGTTAAAATAATTATTGTTTACAACTGCACTTGTATACAAAGACAACTGCAATTATGTTTTCAGGCGCCAATAAGATAATAAAAGGTGTGAACATTTTAATAAGTAAAATAAACTCGTTATCCTTTTTTGTTTTGTTTTGTTTTAATAGTCATTCTAAGTTATTGAAATATTCCCACATGTATACCGGGTATTGGTTAAATTCAGAGTGTAAGTCCTACAAGTATCAACACAATATATTTGTAACTGAGAAATAAATAAGGTTCGAAAAACATTGAAAAAAAAATTAATAATAATTAACTGGAACTAAGCTTTAAAATTAAAAACATTGTTCGGCCATCGAGTTAAAATTAGGAAAATTTTACCGTAATTATTTAAATCGTTGGATATTTGACGAAGAAAAAACACACGGAAAAGTAGAATAATAAAACAAAAAGGCAAAAAGCAGTCAACGTCTGATCTGTGGCGTAATCTGATGAAACCTTTTCACGTGCGTTCCGGTCGCACTTTATCTTAAAAATTAAGATGGAACTTTTTCCTTCAAACGCATCAAATTAAAAGGAACCAATGAACAAACCATTTATTATGCTCCTCATCTTTTTTTAAAAAAAAATCCGGAGAAGAAATCAAGAAATAATTTTAACCATCATTTCATTAAAAATTAGTATTTAATTTTTATTATTATTACTGTAGTTTAAAAATCCGACTTTTATAACGAATTGTAATTATTATCAGTTAAATTGAAAGAAATCTGAGTAAATTAATTTGAGATTCCTTTCATCAATAATTACCAAAACTATATTGAATTATTGAGCAATTGTTTAATGATATAAATAATCCTGTTAATTAAAATTAACAAAAACCTAAAATAATCAATTTTTGCCAAATCGTTTAACGATATAGACACTTTTTAACAATTAAGACGACCAACTCTCGTCATTATCACTTTCAATAAGAGATGTTGTATTAAAAAAACGCATTGATTTACTTTAATTAAATGAAAGCACTTTGCGTTATTATTGTTAACTAGTAACTCGAGTCAAGATACATGTATAATTACGAGTATTATGAGTTTTTTGGCTTAAAAAGTTTAACATCATGGCAAAGAAATGTTTTAAGGTCCTTAAAAAAGGAGCGGTGCAAACTCTTGTTTGAAGTTGAGAACAAAAAGACAACTTATGACGTATTGCGTTTTACAGAGAAAATATGTCATGAAGCCTATTCTAAATTGTTGCTCTTAGCCATTATACCGTATAACATTATAACAGGCCTACCTATGCTGCAACTAAATCCATAATCAAAAATTCGCCAATGGCAACATTTTTTAAACTACAGTAAGTTACTTTCCTTAGCTGCATACAAAACTCTTACGTTATCATTTTAAAAGCCATAAGACAAGTTAAGTATATTGTATGACATTTGCAACTTGAGAAATAAATAAAAATTTTAACAAATAAAATTTTTTTTTTAAAATAATAGGCTACTGCACAAATTCAAAAATAAAGTCCGCTAAGAGTAGCGACATCAAAATGTATACAAATTACGGTAGACCTACTAAGTGCCAAGAGAATCGTATTACAACTTTTCAATAATACTAGATAATGTAATATTTTTAATTTAAAAAAATACAGTATTATATTGTAGTACACTGTACTATATTAAATTTTATTCCGTTAGCTCTGCTTGTCTTTTTTTCATACAGTAATTAAAATGATAAAACGTATAGTTTATGTGAATAAATAATATTTTTTTTTTCTAATAAATTGAGCATAAATAAGAACACTTTTTACAAACTTTCACTCATTCCTTCAGCTAAAATGACAAAAATAATAAGTTTCCTTCTTTTTTATGCTACAGTATCACTTGCACTATATCTTGTAATAATATTTTTTAAAAGTTTTTTAGAAAAGTATTTCCATTACAAAATGCATTACTGTACATTATTCTAACGCAAAATATTCAATTCTTCTCGGATTTCTTAAACTTGACGTTATGACAATGCAGCTAAAACTTAAAAAAAAAATAAAACTATATAGCTTATAATTCTAATCAAACTCCACAGATCGATTAAAACCCAACGTAGCATAATAATGTATCGTATGCAGCAGACCCACGTAATATGACAAAATTCGAGCCAATTACATACAGACCCATACGCGTCGCAAGGTGCGTTGTTCGTTGAATAACAACGTCTGCTGAACAAGCCAAAAGATCAATACGTCACCAATGACGTCAACGAATGTTATTAAAGCGGGTTCACGTAATATGTTTGCGGCAAAAAATAGACGCATGACGTCAAAACCTTCACCAATAGAAAAATCCACTGGTTCTGGAGCGAGTCAAAACTTCACCATAACGGAGCGAGTGAAGAGGTTATCGATTATCTAATTTGAGTTCTTACAGGAATGGCTTCCAGGTAAAGACGTCCAGGTGAGAATTAGGTGTCATTTTAAGAAAATTAAAAAAAAAAAAAGAGTTTGTTTACCTCGTTAATATGTTTGTAGGTTTTGATAAGGTCTACGCTGAGTTTTCGTAATGGAGCCGTACTGGGATCCCTAAATTTCGCCGGAATCCGATGTTGTAAGGCTTGCAAATCATATTGAGTGGCTTGATGTCCGGTCGCCATGACAACCAGCTGCTCTTCTCCGACTCCCACAGCTAAGCGGCCGTAACAGGGTACATGCCGTTTACCCAAATCTACAAATAAAAAAAAAGAAAAGAAAATTATTAGTAATTTAATTGGAAATTAATATATCCACAAAGTTAAAATTTATTATTGAGATCAAATAAGCTCGTTAATGAGCGGGGCCACGTGCTACACATTCATAAACATGGTACCGGTAAATGTAATCAAAGACACAAGTTTTCGTCACAACCTTTCAATTTGATTTTAATTGTTTCCCTAAAGGAAGCCCTGATATTTCTAACCAAAACCTCTTAATTGATTCCTCAGCACAAAAAAAAAAAAAAAATAAGAATGAGAAAAAAAACCACACGCCATTCAATCTTAGTCGACGTTTATGACAGATACTTATAATATGATATTGACATAGGTCGTTTGCTTTCACCTATGTGAGATGTGAGTATCACGTGGTCAGCGTGCGAGGATGCTGTCGAGACGCCGCGCATCAATTACATCAAACTGGGTGCAATCGATTTTAATAATCATATACTACTACTACTCTAGTCTCATAAATTTGTAACGAACATAAATATTCGATATAATAATTCACAGCTTAATCGACATGATGAATGTACATTATTAAATAGTCGACCGTAAAACTTCACAAATTTAAAATTCGAAGTATAGAAAGAGAAAATTATTTTTAATAACGTCCACGAAATAAATCCAGAAATTTGGAATTTTAAATTTTTTTTTTTTTGAAAAGATGTTGTTTGAGAGAATGTCAGAGGTGAGTTAAGTTTGCGAAGCGATAGCTGTTCCGTACAGTACCTGTTAACCTCATGAACTTCCATCGCTCAACGCTCCAATCGATATCACGTCATCGCAAATAAACACAAGAACCAACACAAAATAATAATATTGTATTCGAGGAATCAATGAATCGTAACAAATACCCAACAATCGTACATTGAATTGTTAAATAAATTCAGATTGTCATCATGTTTAAAGCGAATGATACAGGTGTCCTTTTTTTTTTTTTTTTCTTTTTTTCTCCGACCAAAATTTGATAGCGATTCTAATAAGCTTCAAGTTTTGTTTTACTTTCCGGTAAACTGAGCTATCTTACTCAAAATAACCCAAACAAGAATACAAAAATAACGTTACAGTAGATAACTACCGGTAACGAAAATAGAAAAAGGCGGAAATGAAGAGGGGGAGGAATTAAATTTTGTAAATAATACTGTTCGGCATTATTATTGCAGCGTATGTTTACGACGCCGCACCGAATACGGCGCAAACCAAGAGTAAGAGCTAAGCGGCCACCCAAATAAAGTCACTCGCTCGCCATCCATGAAGGTGTTTGCGGTATTTAATTGATTTCGCCATTTATAGAATTCTCATCTTCACGTGTGGTGGAGAGATTTCATAATAAAGAGAAAACACGAGTTGAACCTACACAATTACCGATCTCGCATGACGCAGCGCATTCTTCAATACTAACACGCAGATTAATACGTCACGAATGCAAACTTCATCTCAGTCAAACGCAAAAGCATGTAAAAAAAAAACACCCCCCAAGGAATTGCAAGTATTAATTAATTGTTAATTTCAAAATTACGCTCAATAATTACAGTTAAAAAAATCTTTTTTTTTATCGAAAAAACTAAGAAAATAAGGAAGTCACTCTGATAAATTGTAAATAGGCCTTTAAAAGTTTTTAAAAAACTATTTTTAATTTTAAAATTACTACAAAATCCATCGAGAAATTGTGCTCGTCTTTCCTATGCCATAAATTATAAACTGAGGGGGGGGGGGGGAATTCTATTGGAGTTTACATTATCACGCGTGGGTTCAAGTGAAGCTCCAAGTCGCAACAGGTCTTTGAGTTCACCAAAACATAATAATAAATAAGAAAAACAATAATAAAAACAACACCCTCTCGACTAATAATTCTCAATTTTCTTCCTTTTCTCCATCCACCTTGAATTAAAAAAAAAAAAATAAAAATAACAACAATAAAAACGAAAAAAGTGATTAAGCGCCCACACGTGAGCACATTGTGTTCGAATTAATATTGCACGCTCCTCCCTTCTCTTAACCACGTCACTCGTGCGGTAATACTAGTAGTTACCCTCGTTATATAACGCAAAACGAAAATAAAAATAATTTTTCCTTATCATTTTTTTTGATATTAAACATCGACGACGACGCTTGCTCTCTTATTTATTTTATATCCTCCTCTGCTTCCTCCTACCTATCTAAGCACGGTAGCTTCCTCGTCAACGAGGGACAATATTATCAACAAACCCGGATGAAGATTATTTCCTCGTTTTATCCGAGCATGTGGAATGCCTTCTCACGGCTAATCTTGATCGAAATTCTTGCGATGAGAGAGATGTACTCGAAGGGAGGCGATTGTTGTGCGCACATTATTAGGTGCGGAAACGACAAGAAATTGCAATATTTTCGAGAACCAATGTCAAGAGAATCGTTTACGTTCAATGCAGAATGATGATAGTTTTAAATTATTAAAATTAATTAGGTATTTTTTTTTTATTCCGAAACAAATATAATTAAGCTGAAATTAATCAATAGCAAAGGGTATTTAGAACAGTAACCAATAATTTAACCGTCAAAAAGTCAGTTTACCAGCGAGCAAAATGAAAAGCCCCAATATATTTCCAAGATGGTGGCTTTTCGGAAAAGAAAAAGCAACGGTAGATATTATTATTGGTATAAATATTTTGTTATCTGTAGGAATGTACGTATATAATATTGTGTGTGTGCGAGTGTATCGGTATCTCTCTCGCAGGCACTAGTGTTATGGCGCCAGACGCCTGACAAGATTACCGAGGATTAAGTGCGATTTCCTAGAAAAACGATATTCGAAGCGTTCATCGACGGCAAAATTGCCAGTCTACATTGAACTTTATTCCTAGAAATAATATCGAAAAATAGATGAGAGGGAGCTGCTGAATGAAGCAGCAAAAATGTTAATCATTGAACAATGAAAATTGTATTTAATCGCCTGATATGAAAATAAAGTCATCGCTATAATGTGGGTACAGTTGGAAAAATTTAACCAAAAAAAAAAAAAAAGGTGTGAAATATATCTTCTATTTTAATTACATAGGAAACAGTGCAAATTTAATAAAAAAATTTAAGGCGTTTAAAAAATTTTTTTTCGCCCATCTTCATCTAATCACTGATAGCCCAACTTCAAACAATAAAAAAAAAATCCAAAATTTGAAATTTTTGGCAAGTTAAAAAAAATTCGTTTTAAGAGATTAAAGTTTAAACCAAATTTGTTCTTCCCACATATATTTGCGCAATGAAAATGTATGCGCACAAATTGAATGTTTTTTTGATAGCCACAACATAGACTTAGTATTATCCCACGAGAGTTTAAACCCAACTGAGGGCAACGAAATATATAAGCAACTGATTAACATTTGTTTTATAATAAACTGACTTTCATTTGACCTCGAACGTTTCGAATAAAAATATGATACAGCGGTTGCGCGTTAATCCGGCAATTTGTAGACTGAACAAGTGTTGGACAATTCAAAATCACAAAATTATTATTATCACGTCATCTCCGTCATAAATAATCATTTTAACAGTTAACTTGAGCTCAATATTAGGTTTTTACGTTCACAAATAGCTTTATTATTAAAAGCTATGTAAATAAAATTAAAATACGGTATACAAAATATTGCTTAAGAATGTCGGATATACGAACTTTCATACCATAAAGATCGGTTTAACGGGCTTTAGTGCAATTCAAAGTTAGAGGTCTCACTCTCTCCACAAAAATATACAGCACAATGTAAATGCTGAACTTTTTTTTTTTGCGAAACGCTAGCTAGAACTTACGTTCGCTTTTCCGAGAATAAGAGCAATAAAACCATAAATTTGTATTATAAAGAAATTCCAGGTATAAAACATCCAATGTTTCAATGTACGTTATGACGAAACGTATATGCGAGTACAAAACTTAATAATATTGCATAACCATTACGGCGTATGTATCACAATGTACGCGATGCCATTCGGCTAAATTTACAATTTCAGCAAAATGTTTCTGGCCGAGAATTATTATAATCGTCGCGTGACGTTTTCTTTTCCTTCTCGTGATATAGTAATTATTATTGGTATATTTTCTATCGAACTAATACATCTCGAATTAAAATAAAAGTAAATGAAACGAAGATAATATTATACGATTGTGTTGGCGCAGCTGTCTAGACGATCAGCGTTCGCTCTCCCGCAACAGTAGCCCACAGCCCTCGAACATACTGTAATTCTATTATTTTTGATAAATCTAACAACCATCGCCGCTACAATTACTAATTAGCACGCAGATCTGACAACCTTTCCTTAATTTGAAACACAATTTCATTCGAAATCAGGTCAATAACATCCGTACAAAAAAAAAAAAGAAAATTTCCTAATCAATTAAATACCCAGACAATTTAATTAATTCAAACCTGGATCATTAAGAAAGAGAAAGAGAAAAAAAAAAAGACTTAATTGTTCTGAATTTGCGTAGTTGAGAAAACTCATACTGTACGAATAATAAAAAAAAATGTGCTTTCGCCATCGGTTAAAATTAATAATAAAAAAAGATGTAAGAAAAAGTTAATATTTTTTAGACGCAAAAAGGTGAGACGTCTCAGGTTTAATTATAATTATGATAGACGCGTTATTGGTCTCGTTTTTAACTTAGAGTGTGTGAACCTAAGAATTATTCGGGAAATTTGTCATGGACTTTCGTCGCATCCACTCGCTTCGCCCGGCGTTTCGGAGCACCATCCGCCAGCCTCGCCTCGATCGATTATTTTGCGTGTCGCCAGACAATCGTCGGCGGCGCTCGGTCTACGAAATCCCATAAGCGAAATTAAATACGCGTCGGCAAATAGCAAAAAAAAAAAGAAAAATAAATCTCAAAATTTAAAGGTGAATTCTTTTAAAAAATCAAAAAATTTGACTTTGATATTACTGTATTTTCACCTACACCTACGCCCGCCCACCGTGTCCCGTTCACACTTCCTACGCTCAGCTCAAACTCGCTTTCCTACACTCTCTCAACCTACGGTACTCGACTATCACAACTACTGCACTGTATAATGCCCAATAGTGAAACGGGGGCATTAACAGCCCTAACCGCACGAGCTCTTCCTTTCCCCGACATCAACTTAATATTATAATTACCCGAGTAAACGGGTGCAACAAATCGCGTTCGGTTTCTTGCACCGAAAACCGCGTATTTTGATTCGACGATGTTTTTCTAGCGTAGTGTGAGCTTAACTTAACATGCGAGAGTTAAACGGCGGCGGCGGCGTTTCTGCGGCAACCAGTGCCGGCACAATGCGATAGAAGCGGTTTCAACTTTGACCTTTCAAGTGACCTACTTTCGCGATAGATGATAATGTTTTGTTGCGGGTGGAGGGTGGGGGAAACACGTGACACATGCAGTGTGGGAGGCTATCGGAACCAACACTTAGATATGAAAACAAGGAGAGGGGGGGAATTGCGTAGGTAGTAAAAACACGACATCGTACGACGTAATAACCAAGTACGCATGCGCTCATTCACTCCCACAAACACACGCCGCACTTCCTCGTATTAAAATTATTCTTATGACAAATTGTTGTATAAGTCACTTATAAATAAAATAATAATAAAAAAAAACTTTAAGCTCGTGTTTATTTAGGCAGTCTTTCAATATTTTAACACCGTGGATTTAATTGATTTCATCTGTCGCGGTACCGTGACCGTAATAATAATAATAATGATAGCGGACGACAACTGCAGAGGTGACATTCAAAATACATTTTTGAACACCTCTTAAAACTAGAAAATTAATATTCATATACAATATCTATTTGTGTGGGTTAACAGTTAATTGTTTATGAATACTGTACATGCAATCATATCCTGTATACTCATAAAACGTTAGATTTTTTGTACCATTATTTCGTTGCCAACCAGTGATCTATCTGTGTTTAATCGGATTAACAATAATAAAAAAAATTAAAAAAAAAAAGCTGGGGTTTATTAAAATATTGTTGGAAAAAATTTCATCTTGTTTAATAAAACTTTTTTAAAAATTAAAAAAAAAATTTGGTCTTTGGTAAAAAAAAAATAATTATAATAAATCAGTTCAATTTCTAGATTTCAAAAATATATTTTTTTTTTTCTACGCAAAAATTTCTTAAAAACAATCTGAATAAATAAAACTTTTGTTGCCATTAAACGTTGAATGAAGATGACGAAATCAGGGGGCAAAGACATATCGGTAATTATTAGGCAAGATTTCTATACAGTATAAGTATTGTAGTTATCACGTTAAATATTATTATGCTGAGCTAATAAAACAAAAAGTTCTTAAAGAAAAATGTAAGGTATGGGTCGCTGTGAGACGTTACTCAAACTACCGTAGTTCAATTAAACGTTACATAAAAAATACCCAGCAATGTTAAGCGTTATTAGAGGATCTGTAAAATTTTTGCCTAAAAATAATTGTGTGGAATATTTTTGTTTTTCTTCCGGTATTTGATAATGGTCTACCCTTCGAAAACCGTAGATCCGGCATAAAAGTAAAAAAAAATATTTTATTACAAATAGTAATTAAAGAAATTTAATTAAAACTAGTTACTGTAGGTACAAGATAACTCAGATAAAGCAATTAAACGAGAAAGAAAAAAAGTTATGTTTATTTATTCTTTTTTTTTGTTACTGGTTTAGAAATAAAATGCGATTGAATTAATCCCAACATAAAATTAGTTTTAGTAAAATCACAACATTAAATGACTTTTTCCAAGGGCGTCTACTTCATTGTTTCCAGGAAATTAAATTTCGATAGCACTACTATTTCTCATCTACGATGCATTTTATAAGAAAATTAATAGTCCCCATTAAATATGCAAAAAAAAACAATTTTTTTCCCTTTAAAAATTCAATTTAGTGGTTTTTATTTTTCTTCCATTGCATTTCATAGGGTGCAGCTATTAAATCATTTTCCGCGCTGGTATGTGGCCTTGCAACAACCCCCCCCCCCCTCCCTCCTTCCTTAAAAAAAAAGCGGCTATTCATTTTAAAGTAGACAATTTCCGGAACAATGAAATATTTTGATAAACTTGACTTTTAAGCTCGTAAAATATTACTTAACCTGTCCACCTTTTCACATTTTATGTCGCCGTTGATGTTCGCAACTAAGCTTCCAAACTAACCGCTTTCACCGCGTCCTTCTCCACATACAACATAAATATTTTGCTATAAATTTCTGCCATAAAATTATGATTTAAAATCTTTACAATTTTAATTCTTCCCCGGTGATTGTTCTTTTTTCCCACAATAAAGAAAAGAGTTGACAAGAGATTCTAAAACATTGCGTTCTAGTTAATTCGCATACAATTTCCCTCCGCGTAAAACAATTAATAAATTTGTGCTCCAGCAGCGCAAGTTCAATCGGCACATGAAGCACCCAAGACCCACTAGTATGCCGCCCAAAAAACACAACAACCAGGCCCTAAAT
>JAQGAZ010000830.1:0-43960 GCA_034692225.1 Polydesmus complanatus
AAACTAAACGTCTCCGCACGCACGTGCGCGAGCGAGCAAAGCGTTGCTATGCGACGGGAATTCTTGGGTTTCTAACAATTAGAAAACGGGTTAAAGGTTTTTACACAAAGTTAAGTGTTTTCCAAATTTTAATCTATAGTAAATTGCCGTAAAAAATAATCCCTAGTTTCTTGTCCTCAAAATTTTTGGAAGAACAAAAGTTTGTTCAGCAAAGTCAACAAATCAAAACTAATTACAATTATTATTTTTCCTTCAACAATTATTTTCATCTGATTTCAATTTCGAACTACAATTTAATCCGTACAATTTAAAGCTCGAACACGTCTTTTTAAAAGAAAATAAAAATACAGTATATAATATTATACGGTTGCCACACGTCCCGTATTTCACACGCTCTGTCCCGTATTAAAATTGGTCCCGTATTCTCCCAATTTTAGACAAATCGTTAAAATATTGTATTATTTTAACCAAAAAATAGACAAAATTTGTCTTTTTTCTCAAAAAATTTCGCGCCTCGCAAGCTTGGCGCCTATTTATTATATCGCGGGCTTATTTTTAAAGGGACGAGGCGCAAGAAACCACAAAAATTTAGGCAAATTGATAAAAAATTGTATTATTTTATCCAAAAAATGGTCTAAATTTGCCCTTTGCCACAAAAAAAAATTTTGCGCCTCGCAAGTTCGGCGCTTTTTATTAATATTACATGTACAGTATATAACATGCATTTTATTTAGGAGGGAAGAGCGAAAAAATTTGTTTTTGCCCAGGTCATACCCTCAGATATATATTATATATACAGGTATATACAGTATCTATTATTTTACAGTTACGTTGCAACCGCCTTTTTCAATCCCAATTGGGTATTTTTTTTTTTTTTAATTGATGACCTAAATAACCTCCGCATCTATCACTTTTTTTTAAAAAAAATCCTTTACCACCAGCTTTAACCAATAGCTGCTGCAGAGCGTAAGACCAAACAGTGGAAGCATATTTTTGTCCTCATTGAACCACGTGGTCAGTGTTATTTTAAGTGCAAAAAATTAATATAAATCTTAAACTTTCCTCCACGATTTATATTTTTCGATATAGCTCAAGAATCTACTCCCTAAATTACTTTAAAAAAAAAAATGAACGAAAACGATGAGCGAAAACGCTTCAGCAGCAGCGACAATAATAATATCCATCCAATAAACAGGTAAATTAACAATTAAAATAATAAAATTAAACAAAAATAAAAATTCTTAATTTTTAATTAACATTATTTTATTTAAAAAATTTTGTTTACGCTATGTAGGCTACAGTAAAACCCCGGTTATAAAGTGCGATTTTTCTATATATATCCAGGAAATGTTAAGAGAATTTAAATACCTGTAGTAATTTTTTTTATTGAAATGAAGCATTTGCTCAAAAATTGTTTTTTTAAATTCCTATTTTTATTTTTGCTGTCTTTTTCTTAATTGTTTTTTTTAACTTTCAAAATAATAATTATTATCGTTTCAGATTTTCGACTTAAAAGAGGGTTAGAAGTAGGAACCCCTTTGATTGATCATGCTGCTGTTCTTAATACAAGAGAATGTAATTTGGCGAAACTTCCATCCAACTGTTTACAACACATTTTCTCGTTCATCACTTATGAAAAAAGGGGTGAAATGAGACAGGTAATTTTGTTTTGTTTTAATTATTAATACAATTTTCGCGCGTCTGTTAGTAATAATAAAATTAGCAAAATTTTGAAATTGGCGTATTATAATAATACCGGTATAGTTAAATTAAAATTAATGTAGGTGAACAACGTGTTTAATGCAACTGCCACAAAGCTTCTGAGTGAAAGGCAGAGAGAGCTGGAAAGGAATTTAAAGCGAGAGATTAAAAGGGCTAAAAAGAAGGTCCTTTTTCCTAACAATGTAAGGTCATCGTACCACATGGTGCAATTCCTTAATGGCTGGCGAAAGGCTATTTACAATTGTACTATAACCTACTCGTTTTACAGAGATTATTTTGTGGCGGGAAAGGTTGAAAACTTCATTTAAACATTTTTTTTATCAAAGTAAAAAAAAATTTTAAGTGTTTTTCTTTTGTTTTTAGTTGTTAGACGAATCTAATTGTTTGCTAATGAACTTTAACAGTTCGTCAACGGTTCCTTATTTCCCAGAGCGTGCTTATGACCAAAAGCCCCATCCCCTTCTTGCTCATATCATGGGGCACTCTGAAAAGGCATATAGGCACTTTAACAAGAAAGTCAGAGGCCCTTATCTTTATAATGGACCACAATTTAAGTTTTATCTCATTTAAAATATCTTTAAAAAAAATTTTTGCTTGTTGGAATTTATTATATTACGGTAATTTTTTTTTTTTGCTCTTAAAACAGATGAGCGCAGTGTGCTGAATTCTGCAAAGTTAAAACTAATGGATGCACGTTATTACAGGGTAAACCGCTTGGAAAACATAAGTTTTGATTAAACAATTATTTTTTTTTGCATAAATATTTTTCAAAAAAAAAAATAATTATTTTAAATAGAAATTGACGAAGAGCGATGTACTTAAAATCCGAAGGCACAAAGTTAATTGTGGCGATGAAATGAGCGGAAATGTGCTGGAATTAACTCAACCGGCTATGAAAGTAGATAAATTCGTCAACGGAATGGACAATGGGCATCGTAACAATTGCCTTATTTGTTTATCATTGCAGCAACAGCAGTTTACTTCAAAACTTAAGTAAATTTATAGGGTCCTTAGATTTTTTAATTAAATTTAAAATTAATTCAAAAAATTATTATAAAAATTTATTAGAGTAACAAAAGCCATTGGAATTGCAGCTGGTTCAAGGAAGCGATAGCCTAACCTGGCCACCCTTCCTTCAACTTCCATCCGAAGCATCGTTTCAAATTTAAATTGCCATAAAATGAGCCAACTGAGACTAGTAAGTAGCCTCCATCTTTAACATTGATAATAAAGTAATTATTATCGTAAGCCTATTTAACATTTTTTTTTTTCTTCTTTTTGTTGTTGGGTTATTAGGTTTGTCAATCTTTTAATACAGCTTGTCAAAAAGAGCTAATGCAGAATTTGAAAATCTGAAACGGACATTTGAATTTCTCATGAAATAGCCTACTTTGAAAAAAGTGATAAGGCCTTAGTGATAAAAGTGATAAGTAGACCTTAAACTTCACAATTTGGAAACAAATATGAAGAGAGACGTAAGCAGCTTTTTGCAGCTGTGCAAAGACTGTTACAAGTGGCATTTAGGAACTAACTACTATTTCCCTGCTGGAAAAGTAAGAATCTTCTCGTGGCTTTTTTCACGGCTTTTTCTAACCTATTAATTATGGATTTTTTTACTTCATTTTAAAGGTGTTGGATGAAGGACAACAATTTTATCATATAATCTATGATTTAAATTATTACGTATGTGATAAATATGAATTCCAACCGCACTATTCTCTCTACCCACTAATGGATGCGGTTTACAAGGCCATCGCCCATTTCAAGTTCAAAATCGTTCCCAAGTATTTTCCACTCACTCGACATCGAACTTATGTTCCAGGTGAAAGACATTTTAAATATTTAAAAAAAAAAAAAAATGGAACATTTAAATCTCATTAATATTTTTTATTTGTTTGTAGATTACGTCATAACTGGTAAAGTGATGGATTTGGAGAAAGAAAGCCAGTTAGATGTAAAACTTTTAATCTTTTTTATTTTCATGTACGTGTATTTATTTGATTGATTTGAATTAGCTGGAAGACATTGAGGCGTTAATAGAAAAAGAAAAGGTCAAGATTAAAGCACAAAATGATAGGAATTTAAAATCTCTAAATATCGTTTCCAGTTTAAAGAAGAAAGTATTCAGCTTAAATAAAGAAATTTCTGAAAACATTTATGTAGCACAAAAAATACTGAAATAAATATTTCTTTAAAGCTAAAATTAATATTTGAAAGAGTTAAGAATTTACAATAAGCACAATTAGCACAAACTTCAATAAGCCGTGCCACCACTTCAATTATTTTATACTCCCCGCTCCGTCGCAAACACGTTTCTACATGCTGCCGCTAGAGGGCACTAGCAACTCCTGTAGGTTGGAACATGCGCGGAGTGGGTTGCGCGCGATAAAAATAATGGCAGATAGAAAAAGGGGGAAAAGGAACGGCTTGGTGGTTGCTCGTACAAACTTGGTGGGAATTATCGACCCAAAAATAAGCGTCGACGCCGCAGTGTCTGCAAATAATGTGATCGCGAGTGTTTCGTCTTCAACGTTATCGTTACTTTTTTCAGGTATTAAATGTTTGGAGTACGCTGCTGCCGTGTGTGCGCGTGAGTAAAGTTGCGCGCGCCAACCCATGTGGGTCGTGGACGAACTCGCAGTTTGAAAAAGTAGTTGCGGAGTGACGGAGAAAGTTGCTGACCTTGGATTTGCAGGTAAATTCGATTCAAAAACATTTTCAAACGGTTAACGAAATACGCGGACGAGATAGTTTCTAGCGTTATTTGTCAAAATTATTTACAGATTGTAATGGCCCGGTTTGATCTAAAGAGATGAATGAAGCGTCGACGAGGAATTGAAATTCCTTTAAAAAAAAAAAAAAATGATAGTTATGTACATCACGTTTTCTCTTTGGCTTAAGTTATACAATGTAGTATACTGTCTATAATATTGCCGGGTTGTCGACGTTTACGATTATTTGTATAATATTACGGAGTAAGTATGCGTAATAAATATTAACAATTTCTGAGAATCTCTTGAAGTTGCAGTCACGAAACGCGAGTCTGTGATTCTCGAGAAATAGTTTTTCGGATGTAACTATAGGCTACAGGGTATCGCGTCGTTTCGATAAGAAAAGGAAAATGAGGAGGAAAGCTGAACATTTTTTTTTGTAAGTTATTGTTTAGTTGAGTTTTGCTTTTCTAATGTAGCTGAGTCATAGTAAACGTGTGTTATTGGTAAACACACCTGTCTCTCCACTGCGCCGAACGGTGAACAACCCTCCTCACCGCGCTCACCGACCAACATATGGTCTCATGGAAACAACCGAGGTTATGACCTATTCTAATTTATTCGTTTGACGATTGTTTTATTTGATATCAACTTATCAATTTGTTTTTCACGCTTTTTTTTTCTTTTTATTTGTGTAGTCTAGTTAGCGAATGAGAGCCGGCGTTGGGTTTTAGCGGCCCATTTTCGTCATTCAAAAGTGAGGGAATAATTCGTCCAAAAATTTGAATTAGTTTGATATTATGCAGAAATGCCATTATTTATTTTCAAAATACGCCGCGTTTGAAAGAATTATTGTTTAAAGAGATAAAGATTAATTATTTTTATTTCCAAATACTTGAACGAAAATTATTAATTAATTATTAATCTACAGTACGTGTATACTGTATGTACTGTAACTTGAAATAATGGAATTATTAATTATTGCTCGAGTGTTGATAAAGGAAACGTGTTTCCGAAATGAGTTTCACATTGTGCAGTCTATTCGAAATAATAATAATTATTATTATTAGGAGAGAGCGCTATCTCTTATTTCTACGAGCATTTATTAAACATTACACTTTATTTTTGTATCTCGCCAAATATTTAATCTGTTTTATTGCATGATTGCACTCTTTCGTCTGTGTCAATAATCGGCGATGCTATTTATACGTTTAATTAATTAACAATTAGAGAATTAGCATTGATGACTTAATCTACAAATCTATTCTACAGTGTTTTTTTTTTCTCTAATTAATGTGAATTGCTGTTGTTTGTTTTTCCGGTGAAATTTGCAGAGTTGAAAGCGATTGAAATTGTAGTAAACCGAAACGTTTCCTTAAGCAGCTATTATTTCGTTTCCACACCGGATTTCTTTATTTTAATTTTTTTTTTTTTTTTGAAGTTGACCCAAAACAAGAATATTGGTGATCGATAAAATTATTTCCTAGCGGTTATAATGGCTAGATTAAATTTTAGTTGGTAACAAGAGGTTATTACAATACACAGTATAAATACTGTATGATCAAAATATTTTAATCTGGATTAGGTTTTTTATTCGCCGAACTTAGCTCAGGTTTACAGGGACAGCCAAAAGTAACTAACAGAAACTAATGCGATGACGTTCAGTGAATGATGACTGAATATCAGTAAATTACCGATCGATTTGTGCGAGCGCATTGAATGCAATTATAATACCCGAGTGGCGGGGTCTGAAACGCTGATATTCGTTTTATTCTGTCTTACCGTCATTCTCTTTACCTTTTCGGGGTACTGTACTCAAAAAATAATTATTTAATCCACTCTAAGATAGCTTAATTTGAGTGTGGGGTTAACTCCTATTCGAGAAACGACTCCGAGTGAAATGTTCACCAGATTTATTTTATTATTAAATTTTCATTAGGTTTTTACCTACGACACTGAGTTTTGCGGTTAAGCTTTTTCTCTCTCGTTCTTATGTTTAACTGTACTTTTTATGACGTAAGAATTTGAATGTTTATTGTAAACACTTAAAAAAGAAAGAAAGAATTTTTATTAAAAAAACACTGAAACACAATTTTTTTCATAAATTTATTATCTAATTCTAATGACGTCATAAGGCGAAACCAGGCAAAAAAAGCTTAACCGCAAACTCTCTATTAAATGAACAAGGCAGTATAAAATGACGAATGAATCAACATTTTGATCTGGACTGGTGTATCGCAAATTCCTTAATTAAATCCGCAGGTGCGTCAATTAAGAAATGGAAATTTCCGCTTCATGCGTTTTTCCGCGAAAGTGAGATTCATAATTTGGTTACTGAATTAAACACATTAATCTACCTAACATAAATGATAGCTATATCTAAGAGTTGATGTTATTAAAAAATGATGGCAATAATATTTCATTTTTATTTAAATTTGGGATTTTGTAAAAACCATGTAAATTAAATGGTGTGGATGCGTGTAATTTGAAAAGCAAAACTTTTAATTTATTCCTCGGTCACATAACGTATTAAGTGTTTTTATTAATTTAGCGCGGTGGTAATTCGAGCTTGAAAAAATGAATTAAAAAACGCGATTAAATTGCTTCCTAGTTTTTCTGAAAATATTAATCAAATGAAAAGAAAGAGTGAGAGTGTTGGAGGGGGGGGGGGGGGGGGG
Organism: Polydesmus complanatus; assembly: GCA_034692225.1. Taxonomy (NCBI): domain Eukaryota; kingdom Metazoa; phylum Arthropoda; class Diplopoda; order Polydesmida; family Polydesmidae; genus Polydesmus; species Polydesmus complanatus. The sequence goes on from JAQGAZ010000830.1 coordinate 7,112, forward strand.
TAGAAAAGAATAAATTTCCGGAATGTTCATTAAAGTATACGCGGGGGGATTTTTCACTTTGACTTATCGAGTATAAGCTGGAATTAAAAAAAAAAAAAAAAAGGCAGCTAACTCGTTTGACCACATTACGTTGCGTTGTTGTGGCTTGCCAGTCCCTACAGGCTACAGCGCTTCTTCTTCTACGGTATTTTCTCTAAAAATGTTCACGCTTTCTCTTCCTCAATTCTTTAGCACCGAGCAACAAATTAAGTGTAAGGTCAGCGAAACGTGAAGTTTGGGAGTAAAAAAAAAAAATACTGTATATTTTTTTCCCCCTCTTCCGATTTTATTAAATACAGTTTTTCTTACTTATCCAATTATTGGTTGAGGAAAGTGAACGGTAGGGTAGGTACGTTAGCACGTTCAAAACTAGACATAATATTACGTCACTACATTTTGTGACGTCTTGTAAGTTGCATCTAAAAAATTTTTTTATTACTGGTAATTAAGTTTTTATTCAATAATAATACAATTACCGTAATATTGATTTTGATGACGGAGTTTGTGAAACCCGAAATACGCTCTTAGTTTCATTTTTCTCGCGTACATTGGAAAATGGTTTTTTTTTTTTTAAATAAATAAATGCCAAAACACTATCGCTTTTTAAATAATAAATATTTGTATTAAGGCTAGGCGATAGATTTTAATATTTTGGCACTAAGCGTATTTGCACCTGCGTAGCATTAGAGACTTTGCGGCCGATCGGGGTTTACGTACCGACGGAAAATTTGGTATCGTAGTACATCTGAACTTACGGTATCCATATGTCGCTTCACTTAGCGTTGACGTAACGATTTAAGGAACCCGATAAGTTAATTGCGCTGATCGATTCTCTGCTTTGGGGACGATCCGTGCTTCGAAATTGATCCGCCGCAAACTTTCTAATATTATCGTTTCTAACGCGTTACAATGTAAATACTTTTAATGCATAACAAAGTAAATACATTACATTTTTTTTTTGTGATCGCGTGTTTTAATGCTTTCGTGAAATTTTAAATTATTTATTTTTTTTTTTCAAACCGTATTAAATTTTATTATAATTTGAAATGGAAAAAAAACTTCTCCCCGATTTTAGTAAGGAGTGCGTTTTTATATTTAAATGGAAAGAATTGGTTTTTATCTGGCTGCTATTCAATAAAAGAAAGCGCTTTCAAAATTCTAATGAATACGAAACCGATTTGGACGCATATTTTTACGAGGGCAAATGCTTTTTGGCAGTGATCTTTAGGAGGTTGGAATGCTATTGTTTGGAAATTTACATTTGTATAATATTATGCGTATATTTTTTGGGAGTCGTTGTGTCTCTGATATTTTTGTCGATGTGAAAACATTCGCATGTTCGTTGAAGCTCTCTTGGTCGTAAACGTTGTTCCGGGCGGTAGACGAGATTGCCGATGCTCGTTTTGATTTATATCGTGTATCTAGATGTAATGCGAAGACTAAACACGACAGATTTGGAAGGGGTAAATACGGTTGCGCGACAATTCAAGTGGTTGAGCAACAACCCATATCTTTTTTTTAAAAAGAAAAGTAGAAGATAGAAAAAGTAAAGGAGAGAGAAAGGAAGGAAGAGTGAGAGTGATTGGAAAATGAAGTGGAATGCGATCAACTCCACCTTTTTGCTCCAAGCTAAGTGTTTTCGAAAGATTTAGTCAAAAGCTGCGCCTCTCTCTGTGCGAAAAGAGGTAAGATTGGAAATTCCGGATTCCAATCGTTATTACACATCTCATGCTCTCTCCTCTTACGAGAAGTTTAAAAAAAAAAATTCGATCCTGAAATTTACGATCCCAACTACTGTATTGATATTCATTTACTTGTTATACACGGAAGTTCCAGAAGAACGTTTTCTCTTATTAAATGACTGTTCCTCCAGCAAGATTTAGCCAAACGTCTTTTTAGAACAAAATCGAGAGTTAAACCAGCTTTTATCCACATAATATGCCATTATGCATCAAGCTTTTGCTTCATCCGATAAGGTTTTGACTGTATAATTAACTTTTAATTATTTAAAAATAAATAAATACATTTTCGTAGGCCTTGAACATTATGTAAAGGATGATTTTTACCCCATTAATGAGAAAACAACTTCCGTGACAGTGATTAGCGAATATTGCGGATAATTACTATTTTTATGTAAAAGAAAAACAATGATGATTTGTGTTGTTTTTGGTATCTTTTAACGAAAAAAAAAACATAATTATTACTTTCAAATAATTTATTTGCTAAAATTTACTAGTTCTTAAACTAAAATTAACGCTCGTAAATTTTCTGCAGGTTTGTGTCAATTATTTACAAGAATTATTTGGACAGTGTTAACGTAAAGACAAGACAAGAAAATTATTAATCTGATTGGCACACTTTGTATATCGAGTGTTAAAAAGATGTTGTCATAATAATGTTAAAAAGTTGGATTACACAATTCTTGTTTTATTTGATGTGATGTCAGAAATTATTGTGAACCCCATTGAAACAATAAAAGTCGTGTGAATTTCTCACGACCATCACACTCCATTATTTTGCTAAGATACATTGCACATGTCCTTGATCTTCTTCTTCTTCTTTTGTGCCGTTGTGGTGCCAGGTCTAAAAGTTTGGGGAACAATTTTTAAAGGAAGTGCGGTATTATTATGTGTCACTTTCTAACGATTACGTGTCTGTCTACTTAGTAAATAAGTATCCGTTTGTCCCTGGTGAGGTGAGGCGAACAGAGGATGTCTTTATTCCATCTGACACATGCGGTTGGATATGTTTATTGTCATTGGCGGGGGTGGGGAGGCAGGGGATAGGGCGAAGTGTAAGGTGGCGATTAAAAGTCTGTTAAACGTTTCCGACACAGGAAATCTCTGTAATTTTCCACTAGCCTGATTATTATTCTGCGCCCGTGTGTTTAACGAGTGCGGGATTGTGCGAGGGTGGGATTTTCAAGTACTGTCAACAGGACAAAGGCCTCACTCTCATTCAATCGTGGAAATAAGTGCTAACGAACGGTGTTGTTATAGGTAGGAGAGAAGAAAAATATGAAAAAGTAATATGAAGGTAAATCTCATAGGGTGTGAGAGAGAGAGAGAAAAAAAAATTTAAACGTAGGTTGTGGCGAACGTTGGAATACACCCAAACAGTCGTAAATTCACGAAAACAAGTGGAACCACTTTGAGAATTAGCGGGTAATTATTATTTATTCTAAATAAAATGGTGCGAGATGAAAATAAAAACGCTGTATTTTGAATGACCCAGCTATGTTTATTTATTACCAAGAATCAATTTTGAGTTTTACGGAGATGATAGAGATTAAAGAGGTTTTTTTTAAACATTGAATCTGTGATGTCATTTTTACGCTCGAATTCGAAGGAGTGAAGATGTGTTTTCCTCACTTATACTTAACATTTTCCTTAATTACGCCGCCTGCTACAACATGGTTTGTAATTATTTATTTTCCCTTTTTCAGAATAAAATAACAATGGTGTGCTGTAATTATTTTATTTATTTCTTAATTACCGAACAGGTAATACTTTTTTCACAGTTTGACTTTGGTTCAGTGGTTACCATATTGGTCTATTTTGACTGAAATATTTTGAAAGAACGGGGTACATATTATTATAAAAGTAAGATTGAAACTGCCATGTTCACGGTTTTCCCGAAAAAAAATTGACATTACAAGACATTGATCACAGAGCATAGATTGGTTACATGATTTAAACTGAAATTGAGATCAGCGTAAAACGTTGTCTAAATACAACTAGGAGGCAACTAAATAATTATTAGGCTGTAAATAATATTCTAACGTTATTATGGATGCTTCATTAAACGGTAGACGCCATATTTGCGCTTTTAAAAACGGTAATCTCGTAGGATGTGTTTAATTAACACCCTATTATAATTCTACGGGTGCAGTATCTTATTAAATGAGGTTTTTGCCGAGTTGATGTTAAAATGATGTTCCATTTCATCTAGCAGTTTTGATGCGCGATATAAAATAATTTGTTGCTTCGAGGATTAGAGACGGAGAATAGAAAGGCGATGACGTGATTCGAAAATGATGACGTGAAAATAAGGATGAAAATATTATTATTCTGGCAAGGAAAACGAGTCGAGACGATTCATACGTGAGCTTTAATCGTTAATTATTTTTCATGGTAAAATGCATAATTTAGCATAATTGAACGAGTCTGAAAAGAAGATGAGAAATGTATTTTTTTTTTTACCCGGTTATTTTTATGATGATTGAAGTTTCGAAACAAGTTTTTCGTTCCAGCTGAAAATTGAAGCGTCGAAGATTTTCGCTCCCATCTTTCTCACTTGTTTTCAGCAAATTAGTTTAATGATAAAATATGCTCGGTATAGCCGTAAATTATTTCTATAATAGCTGATTGAAACGAATCAAGTGTTATTTCAATTTTTTTTTATGTTAAGAAAAGTATTTTTATTACGTTTAAAAGATTTTAAAGTTCTTCAAAAACAAAATACCGGGTGTACACAAATGAATGCCCTAATTTCATGGCGAAATTTTTTTTATATTGAGAAATTTATAAAAGTTAACTAAACAAAGTTTATTAAATAAAGGGCATTACGAGAAGTCACAAAAAAATATTTCATGTTGTTTTGTGCACTTGACTTAGAATCAAGAAGTTTATGCCAGCTCTTCATTAATAGAAACATGAAAGTTGGCACTAGATTTTTTTTAAGGAAATTGATTTCGATTACCGGGTACTGCCAATGTTTCTTTTCTTATTATTATTATTTTTTTTTTTAGATTACCCTAACGAAGTTCTTTAAGTTTGCAGACTTTAGTATCTCGGATGTTTTATTTGCGCTTTATACGCTCGGATATTGGATAAGACAAGAGAAAAAAGACGGGTAGACTTTCTGTTATTTCTCCTTATTTCTAAGGGAAACCAAATGGTTTCCCTTGTGAGGAAGAGAAAAATAAAGAGATTTCATTCTGGTTTTAAAACGAGTAAAAAGTTAAGAAGGAAGAAACGACGTCAATTTAGGAAGATGGATTTTTTTTTCTCTCTCCCCACGACTTTCTACTTACTTTATTGTACAGTTGTGAGCAGCCAAACACCTCTTAACGTTTTTCTTATCAAACTTCCGTTTTTAAGGAGAAAGTATTCTTTCCAGATTACGCTTTTTTTTTTTTTTTTGCCTACCAGTCTTGAATTTCGGAACCAAAGTTAACGTATTATGTTCTATCCGCGTGTATATGTGTGTGGCGTAGGCTATCAACCTTGGTCGCCACATTTTGAACGAAGTAATCAGCATGAGAAACATTTGCAACGCTTAGACCAGTCGTCGGTAAAACCTCAATTCAAACTAAGGTTTAACATTATAGCATTGTACTATTGTTGAGGCTATTTTTTTTTTTTGGTTTGTTTCGTTTGTTTTCAAGTGGCGAATTCTTCGTGGAAGAAATTTTAAACGGGTTAAAAACCCAAATCATTGGAACAAACACAAGTTTTAACTAGGAACTTTGACTTATTTGCTTTTAAAAAGCAAAAAAAATATTTAGTAAAACGCAGGCACATAATACGGTAACTCATTTTGAATTACGGTATAATACCGTAATTTCAAAATTTAAAGTCTAATTGTAAGTTCATGTGATTTTAACAAATGAGTTTGATTTAGAAAGGGAATTTATTAAATCTTCTTTTAATTTATTTGCACTTTAGTTGTGAAAACATATTGAAAACATGATTAATGAAGATCCGGTGGCAATGAAATACTGGAAATACTATGCGACTATTGTTTTTGTTAAATATTTACCGTATTTTTGTTACAGTATTGTTTAAGTACATGTACACGATAATATTCACCTAGGCTACTTACTATTTTTAATCCATTTGCGCAATATTATTGAGGCGAAAAATGTTGTTTAGTTGCTGAAAAATATGATCGAAATACGCGTAGATTGAAAGTATGGAATAAATTTTTATACAGTATTAACAACAAAAATAGGAAATTTTGAAATACGATAAATGCTGGAACGCTATGGAAACCATTTTGTAAAGACGATAAATTCGAGAGTGTTAGACAAAATTCTTTGGATTTCATTTTATTATTTGGAGAAATTCGAGCTTTTTTTTATATATTTTATTTGATACGACCGGATCTGGTAAATTGCCTTTAAATGGGGTTTGAATTTTATTGATCGGTATTTTATTCTCCAGTCGACGATCGAAACACCATTTTTTCTCTCTCCCCAAACAAATGTCGTTTTTTTATTCTAGTCTGTTAGTGGACCAAAATGATTGAAGTTGGTATAATTGAGCTTGCCATTCTCGTAACCGTTTTTAATTTAAGGTAGAAGGAGATGAGAAAAAGAAATTACAATACTTTATCCGCTTCAACCGTTCTCGATCTTAGATCAGGTTTTAATAAGAAAAGATTTTTTTTTTTTTTAAGTGCATATCTGCGCTTTCAAGTACATTACAATACATTAGGAAATGAGGCTACGAGAACAGCTATAATTGAATCGTAATTTAACTGGTTGAAAAACGTGAATTAAGTAATGCAAGAATTATTTTGAAAGCAGTCTGGAAATAATAATCTTATTGTATTTGGAACGTTGTATAATGGAAAAGTCATTTGCGAGAAAATAGTCTTTAATAGGTAAATTTAAGCATTTCTCCGTAAAACAGCTTGAAAGTTAAAATCCAAAATGATAGGAGTTTTATCGATAAGACTTTAATGTCAGTTTTCTTTTTTACTGGAATCTTTAATTCAGATTAAAAGACTTAATTTTGATTTCATATTTTTTTTGGTTATAACAAAAAAAAAAAGAAGACGAAATTAACTTTTTTTTTATATTAATAAAACTTCTTTTAAGATCAAAACTTGTAACTGGTAGTAAAAAATGTAATAAATATGATCCGGGGACCTCGGAAAATTTCACTTCAGAAAATGCTTTGCTATTATTAACGTTATTTCTCAGTGGTTGAAGTACCGTAATTTTTTTTAATTTGAATTTAATATTTAATCGTTACTCGGATCATTAGTTTTGCATACGCATTTGAAAGAATTTTAAATTTTCGATGTTTTAAAAAATTAAGCTTCTGTGTTTTTTTATTTTTTTTTAAATTATGAAGTTATTTTTGTAATCTCGAATAATTATTATCTTTCCTTAGAAGCAATAAAACTAATTAAATAAATAAATAATCCATTTAAATTTTATGATTTTATTTGGAACACGTGATAATCTTTAATTTAAATTTCGAAATTTAATTATTGCTTATAAATGGATTGATGAAATTTGAATTACACGTCACTTATTTTTTTTTAAGTAAAAATTTCTGTACACAAACTTCATCGTTGCGTAAAAAGCATTTAATCAACTTTTATTATTATTTAAAAAATATATATAATTAAAAGGTTGGTTAAAAGTTTGTTCAACTCGTCGCCACTAGAAATGCATGCAATGACAATACATGTACTGTGATAGAGTTTTTTTTAATCTATACGAAACGTGTAGCGTAAACCGTAAAATATCTTTACGTCAAGTAGCCGGATGTTGTTACGAGAAACGTTACACGTAGAAATAGTTTTGATAATAGAAAGTATTTTTAGGTACTTAACGTAAAACAAATGCACGTGCGAAGGGGACTGCAACTTGATTTCTTGGAGTTTTTAAGTATTGCTAGATTTATTCCCACATATTTTTTTATAATAAAAAGATAAAATAAATACGAAATATATAAATAATTACTTTAAGTTTATATGTGAAGCATTTCTCGTATTTTGTGCGAGTGGATGTGGGGCGTGGAGAGCGGTCACGTGCAATATTAGACTAGACGTCAGATTGATAAATGATTGTTAAGTATTGTAATTTTCACTGACTGGCACGACTTGTGCTTTGTAATCCGATCCGTGTCACGCTTTTTTAGAGACTGCACGTGCCCCTCTTAAAAACTTCTCTTCGTACATTTTCATTTAAGTAGTGTACTGCAGGCTACACATTGCATTACAACGTGTTTCTCGTCAACATTAAAAAAGCCGGAGAGAGATAACACTTGTCAGTTTGTACACCAACGTTTGGCTTGTACGCGCATTTTTTTTCATAACTTTCGAGAAAAGCAAAAAAAAAATTTTTTTTTTACTACTATTATTTCACCCTCATCATTTATGACGGCCATCATTTTTGGGGGTAGTCGAGGTTAAGAACTTAAAATACGGTTCCGACTCAGAGATGGAATTCTCATTCAGCCGTACACTTTGAAGAGAGATGATCAAGTTTCATTGGCGTCTCGTGCCCTGCCTGCTGGTTCTTTCTTCTCACTCCGGTCCTCTTCATTTTGGGGTTCCGGTTGAGTGTGAGGGGAACCGAGCTGACTCAGTTTATAATAAATTGTCTTCGTTGTTGTTTTTATCTCGTTTTAACCATATTTTACATTCAAAGTTTTTTTTGTCTCCTTTCTTTCTTGTCTAAGATCATTCGTTCGAAAAGATGAAAAGTTTACAACATAAAAAAAATACCGCTTTTCAACCGGTTTTTTTTGTATGAATCGCGTGTGGGTTTAGACTTGAATCGTACTTTTTTTTTTTACTGTACATGTATATTGATAGAAATCTTCTTGGCTTCCACACCACATTAACGGTATTGTTGACGTGTTTTCTCCCTCCACTTGTTCAATCTCACTTTCTTCTACTCATCATCGAATTAGAATTTTTTTTGGTCGAGTCGCTTCTTTTTTTGATTCTTGAATGGAAACAAGTTCTTTTTTTTTATTGCACTATTATGATTGAGAAGAAGTCAAATGGATTACTGACGGTTGTGATGGATTTAGGAAAACACATTTTTGAAGGGGTGGGAGGAGAAAAAATAGAGTGTACGATATATCGATGTTGGGGTGTATCGATATTTCTTGGGTGGGCCAAAGCTGAGAAATGACGCCCGAATCAATTCTTTTGAGCAGCGTTTTCATTTTACGAGGACTCAAGCTGCGTCTAGCCAAGATGACATCTCTTCCACTTCTTTATTATACAATACTGTATTAGCCGTGTCGATAAGATGGAAGGGCGGAGGGAAAAACCAACAGATTTTAAAATAGTAGCGTGCAAGTCACATGTGCTGAATTGCGCTATTCACTCCACTTACTGCTGAGAGCGCACATCTCTCTTTCTCCCAAATAGCTTTATGACGTCATTTATTTTTATTGAAATTGAAATGGTCCTATTACATTGACAATGAATGTTGTGAAAGTACACTACACCATGTCGAGGAGCGTACAAAAGTTTTTTTGAAGGTTGAATTAACTTTAGCGCAGTGCGTGAAAGTTTAGAAAAACGTTCAAATTTATTTTGAGGAATGATAAAAAAATATAATAATAATAAAATACTAAATTTAACCTTGGTTTTGATAATAATTATTGCACTACTGTATTTAAATTTTGATTCTGTTTAAAGGAGTTCTTGGAATTATTTTTTTCTCCCTTAACCAAAACAAGAGTAACGGTGCATGCACTTTTAAGGCAATTTAATCGGTTTTCGAGAAAAACTAGTACGCAATTATAAGTTTTTTGACCTTATTTTATTGTTTTTTCCCATCATTTTCCATATCGGATCTAGACATTGATGCTAATTCAAAAATGATTACCTCTATTTAATTATTGCACTTATTTTGGTAAGGAGATAAATTGTAATATCGACAGGCTTATCAGTTACTTTCTGGATCCGATCATGTTTGTGAGTGCATGAATTAATTATTTTAATTAATGCTTACTGACTTAACCGACCTTTACCATCTCCCTGACAATCGATTACGTGACTAAGAAATCCCACAATAATTATTGTTTACATTACAAAAAAAATTAATAAATTGAATATGAAGTTTTAATTAAGCTCACAAACGGACTGTAATTATCGTCAAAATTAGTGTAAAACCAACAGCATTGTCTATTGCAAAATTCATGGTAGCATATTATTACAATTTTTTGGCGATTATAATTATTGGTTAATGCATTTATTTTAATTAATAAATTATAAAGTTGATGAAAAATTATTAATTTTGCAAAACAAAGAGTTAACATGGACATAAGTCTGATTGGTTGCAACTCAAACAAAACCTATGCCAAAACTATTATGAGGGGTATAATTATTGTAAACCATCATTAAACTTTTCTATTATAATACGGGTATATTGAGATCGGTTTACGAGGTGACACTTTTGTTATGTTTTCATAACTGCTGTAGTTTTTGTGGTCTTGTGGTGCTTGTTAAAGAATTAATTTTTTTTGTATTTCCAGTTCTTTCCTTACTGATATTTTCTATGGTTACCGATAACACTCCCCTCAATTCATTAATCATCCCTACAAATATTTTTTTAAACAGGATAAAATCCCCATTTTACTTTTGGAAGGGGGAAAACAGAACGGTTTAGCAACTTTGCATTTACGGTAAAATCGCATAAATATTATTGCTTAAGCATTAATAGGCGTGATTTATTTTTTTTAGTATTAACCATTTTTTATATTTAATTGAAAAATTAGTCATAGTAATATAAATTCAAATCTACTAAAATTTGCGTAACGTATTTGAAACATTTGATTCAGTTACCAAATACAGCGTTTGATGACGTTAGCAATTTTTACAGCCTACGCACTCAAATCAGAGCTATAAAATTTTTATTTAGTTTTTTTTTTTATCTATGAAAATGTGTGTGTGGACGGTTTAGAATAGTTGTTGACGTTTAACTGACAGTTGTTCTCCCAAGTATGGTTGCCATCAACCATTTTATTTCATTCATCTCTGCAAACGTTTATTATCTTCGGTTTGTTCGACCTCTCTTAATACTATGAGATCACCTCGTACGCGTAAAAAAAAAAAACTTAATGAGTGCGCAATTAAAATCTGCGAAGAAAGTATTTAACATTTCCTTTTTTTTATTTTTTCAGATTTTCGTATCTGGTTGTTTCAAGGATAAATCGTGCGCGCCAAAGTACACGAGGTTAAATGAGGATTTGCAACGCGCGGAGACAGTCGGTGATGCTGGGTGCTTAGTTGGGAATAACAGTTCACGGACTCCTAACCTACTGTAACGAGCTCCAGGATTCCTCCCCGAAAAAGTCGCGAGATCATGCCTAGGGAAAACAACAACAACAACAAGCTGAAAGTCGATCAATAATATCGGATACGTTATTTGCATATACCCTAATGGCTTTTTTCTGGTTCTTTTTTAAAGGAATATACGTTGAAGTAGAAAATTGAAAGTGAATCGGAGTCGAGCGAGAAAAGTCGTTCGATTTTAACCGCTTCACGTGACCTCTTCGCTTTGACTTTTTGTTTATTTATTTCAACCTCGTTTTTGTGATAAGATTTTGATTTTTTTTTTCTTTTATGACTTTTTTTTTTTTGGAGAAAGAAACGACGTCATTGTTGATATTGACGCTGACATTTCTACTCGGTTATTCTTCGTCTTTTCTCCCCTTCTTTTTCTAAAGTTTTCTGGAGAGAGATGTCATTATTTCTTCCAACAATGTACCCGCCGAGGTTGCCGCTGCCAGACGTCGTTTAAAATGGAAATGATCAAATTTTATGTTTGAACGTGCTCTTATTTTTTTTTTATATAAATATATTTTTTTTATATCTACAATATAAATTTCATTACATCTCTCATCCACTTTGAAATGAATTGACTCGAGAAAATCGACAAATTCTGGTGGAGTGAGAACAATTCCATTAAAAGTTTCCACTCGCAAATCAAGTTTTTGAACGAAGTGTCGCGAACGAAGAAATTTTTTTTTTTTTATTTATTTATGCCATTGTCTATATTTTTGATTTTGAAGTGCTACTCACTCTAAAATATTTTTCTATTTTAAAAAAAAAAGTTAAACGGAATTTATAGTATACAGTAAATTTCGCTATTGGTTTCAAGCCAAATGCGGTGTCAATTCGGAGCCTGGAAAAAAAGTGTGAAAACTTTTTGACGCGCTGGGAGACAAATTGTTTTGACTCGTCAAAGTGTGAATCGGATATTAACCCCTTCAGAGGCCAATATGGGAAGCGTTCAACATTTTATTAACTGTTTAAGAAAAAATCCAGAACATCGAACACATAAGGTATGTAGTTTACTCGTAAATTTTATTAACCATAGACTTAACTAGCACAACTATGTCTTTCTTTTTAACGCGCGTAACATAAATAACGTTAGCACATGTTTTCACTTTAATAATTCGCTTAAATAATTATTACCAGCACGGTAGCTGTGACAGTCGCAGTGTGACGAGAACAATTTATTGACAGTACGGGGGCTGAGCGTTGGCCCGTGTACTGTGAAAGTGACTCATGTGATCGTCGTGGGAGTCGTTTTTTGTGGTGGACGCCCTCACTTTTTTCCACAAAATATAACCTTCATATGACGTCACAAAATTAATGTCAGCTCGCGTGTTGGGGGGAAAAAAAAGTTTTTAGTATTAAAACTGTTTAAATAAGATATAGGCTTGTGTGTACAGTATATTTACATCAAAGTGAATAGTTGCTTTAATACTGGGTGAAACTATATTAAGCGAGTGTTAGAAGACAAACGTTTAGATAAGTTAAATAAATAAATAAAACTTTTTTTTTCAAGATTAGACCACTGTTAGGTAAATAGAAAAGCAGATGCGAATTTCCTGTCAATTCTTTGTTGAAGTTTAAATTAAAAAAAAAAAATAATAATAATAAGTAAAACTGCTTTTTGTTCTTTACGTTTACTGAATAAACGTTATTTATGGTTTTCATAGCTAATATCATAGAATCCATAACAAGTGTGGCGGACCATAAATGTAGCCTAAACAATCTAAAGTTTAAGCGCTTTACAGAGTTTGTAAAAATATTTGACGTAAATAAAATTAAAACATTTGGTAGCATAATTATTTAAAGTAGATACAGTAATTTGAATTTATTTTCCCATAAAGGAAAAAAAAATGAATGGATTCTTATTAGGCCTAATTACATGGTGTTTCTATTCTATTCTGCTGCACCAAGGAAAGTGAGCTAGGGATAAATTTTTTTGGGGGGTTTTATTTGATAAATGTGTTGCATATAATTTGGTTGATCTAAATTAAGAAAGTGCACTTATCGATCGAGGAGAATGGCTGTGGACTTATAATCACAACTTGTCTTACCGTTGTTTCTAAGAGACTGACGTTATAGGAAAACGAGTGTCAATGAGATTGGTGGGGGATGGTAGTCATTTCCATGTTATTGCTTTTGTTAGTTTGAAAGCTTTTGGTCAATTGTTGTGTATACTATTTATATATAGTGGAAGAAAATTGAACGGTTTCGACCGTTAGGCGGTGTTTTCACGTGGATTCGATCGGCGTAGGTTGCGTGACATTGTATTAATAGCAGTATAGTAGCCGTTTTCTTTTCTACCAAGGTTTCAGGGACGGTAAATTTTAATCAGAATTCAGTACGCATCCGAATTTGATCGTCGATTTTCACGTATTTCCTTTTTGTATTTACGTTATGTGAAACGTATGCCATTTGGCTTTGCTTAGATTTATTTATTTATTTTTTGGTTATTCAACTCCGGCAATGCCAATTTCACTTTTTTTTTTATTATTTCGACAATACGACGACTTGTTTGTGTGTAAATTAAACCAAAGCTTGTTGTTTGCATGCCAAAAATTTAGCGCTGATTTGAATTTGATTAAAAATCAGCGCGCGAGTAATTCGATTGGATGGAAAAACGCTGCTCGAATTTTTCTAGAGTGAAGTTAATGGAAATTGGTGCTAACTCTCTGCTATATACGAGTATTTTTCTTTCTCACTGCATTCCCTACTTTCTCTTAATGTTTCGTATAATTCAGTTAAAGCTACATTTACAACGATTTAGATATACTAATGTTTAATTGAAAGTGTTTTTTTTTTTTTGGTGGAAATTTTAAAGTTCATCGAAGCAGCAAATGCGTTAGCTTTTAGATAAAATGTGTTTAATGCGGCAAGATAATAAGTAAAAGATTTGGAAGCTCGAAATGTGATGTAAATGCGCATTAATTTAGAATTGAAAACACAGGTTAATGTTTTCGTGTTATTGTTTTTTTATTTTATTTTATTTTTTTAAGGATGAATTTAGATTGCGCTATTAAGTTGGTTGCGTTTAAGATTCGTAAGTAACGGCTTCATTAAATTTTAGTTTACTGGCAGCGATAATAAGATTGAATTATTTCAACTACACAGGTGTTGCCTTACTTAAAGATATGTTTATGTGCAATAGATTTGCAAAAAAAAAAATTTAATTTTGACTGCATTAATTAGAATAATTTGCGTGAAATAATCAACTTTTTATTTTAGTGGTGTACGCAGATACAGTATTGATTTTTAATTTTATTCTCATGTAATAATTATGCATTTAAGATATCGTAATTATGCTTATAATTTGTGAAAGCCATTCTGATTGCGAGCGTAACGACGCATTAAACAATTTTATTGTTTCATTAATTTTTTTTTATTAATACGGCAATAAAAATAATACCGCATTTCCCTATTACATTTGAATTCTTAAAAAATACTCACTTTTTATAATGTCGAAAATAATGTATTTAGGAAAATCTTAATGGCTTTGACAAACAAAATTGTTTATAAATTTTGTTACATAATGTTTGCAAACTCGCTTTCTGAGGAAATTAATAATTCCCGACATTTCCTTAAATTGTTGCGAATGGAAAATGATTGTAAACAAATTTACATAATTTTATAGTACAGCAATCGTTGAGGAAGCTTTTATTTTGTTTTTGGCGTTGTTTCTACTATAAAATTATTCACTTTTTGAATGATTTTCGGTTCATACATTGCTTTTTCCTCTACTGAGAAGTTGTCACCAGGAACAACGCTCAGCAACGCAAATTGGATTTGAGTTTTCCGGTTGTGCCGAGCTACATGACTTATGATTTTAATATCTCGGCGTATTCTTGAATTAAATTTAGCAAAATCGAAAACTTCATTCATTCATTTTGAATCGACTTAGTGACGCGGGAACGATGACGAGAATCTTTGGGTGTTATTCATCCCACATCCTATATTAAGATGTGTTATTAAAGTCCCGTTTGTTAACGTTTTAAGAGAGAAATTTTGACGTTTGGCTTGTTTACGCTATCTCTTCCGGTTGTTTTTTACGTGATCTGTTTAAAGGCAATTTTTTTTTAAAAAAAAAAGACTGTGAAACACGAGTACATTTTAAAAATTCCTCGTAAATCTTAATATAACTCCACCAAGTCTGCCAACAGCTTAGTGTGAAATAGAGTTGTCGGTTGTTGAGAGAAACCGTTCCTCTCCGTTACTTTTATATTTTTTGGGCTGAAATTTTTTGAAACTGTAATCATCTATCGAATACGGTATACAATCATGTATAAATCAGAGCTAGTTTGACGCGTGATGAATGTGGAATTGGGTGTGTTCCAGAATCCGCAATGTTGCAAGTCACTACTAGGCTTTTGATGCGGATGACGTGATTGCTTTTAATCCAGCGATTAGTTAAAGATACGACGTGATGCGGTATAATTCTTCTCATAATCTATTTGCATGTTGTTAGCGATAAAGCCGGGGGAATAAATTCTTTTATTGTGTAGGGCTACATGTCATCATCAGGCGTGAAAATGGCCCAATTAAATGCAAGAGGAATTATTATTGTTAGATTAGAAAAGAGGCAACATGTAATTATATAACTCCAGTATGATAATAATGATATTTGTCGGAATATGCGTTTTTAAATTACAATGAAACTGCAACTGAACTTAAATATAGGGAAAGCGGTCATTTGCGTTTTGCAAAATAAATTTAATTGGAGATTGTTAATAGCAGGAAAATAAAATTGGTAACTCCAAAAATGATATCTTTTTATGAAATTTTTGGTACTGTTCTGTTTGGTGGCAGTCACGAGTAAAATCTCAAATTAACGATAGTATCGAAAACATCGATTCACATAATTATAAAAATATACCGTAAATGTATATTGAAATTTAGAAGCTAGTCGATTATCGAATGGCGATACTATCGTTAGTTTTAGATTTTATACCAAACAGAACAGTACCAAATTTCTAAATTTGGATATTCTCGATTGGGAATAGATGTACGAGAAGAAATAATTAATTGTTTTGTATAAAAAAAATTAATATTAATATTAGATACGGTAGTAATCCATTTTTGAATTTCGAATTTGAACGTGATTTGTGAGGTTGGTGAGCGTGAAGAGCGGATGTGAGCAGAATCGCCTTGAAGTGGCGCACCCGACTTCGAACATGCGTTGGGAATGGTGGCGAAAATTTTGAGTACCAACTCAATGGGAGAAAAAATGAATTAAACATTTTTCCAATACAGTATTACATGCTAAATTTAATAATAATAGGGAAATTTTTTGAATACAGTATTATTAATTTCTATAACTTTCGAAAGAAATTTAAAACGATTTAAATGTAGTGATCTGATTAAATGGATTAAATCCTAGTTAAATCTCACTCTTTAAAAAATGTAAGCAAAATTTAAAAACTTTCTGTTTGCTTACTACAGTGTACAAGTCTTGATCCGAGAAAGAAGGCAAATATTAAAATTAACTTTAGATTTAATTTTGTAAGTCAGATTTTTCAATTTACCATCCAACTTGAGTTACTGAATGTAGCTACTGAAAACTTTCCTTAAAGTTAGAATTAAATTAAATTCTGACAAGTAAATAATTTATGAAGTCAGAAAATAATTTTCTTTGTTTTGGACACTAGGCTTAAAAGCAACAATTTAAAGACAATGTGTTTGCGAAATGGAAGAGATTAGGTAGGCCGCCATACATCGATAAAATACCGATATACTTGTGTGCTATACGGTATTGAATATTGTTTTTAAAAATAAATGCGAAACATTAAAAATTAAGAAGTAGTAATAAAAATGGCAGGAAAATTGAGCGCTGAAAATGAGAGGTTGAGAAATAATTCAGAATTGTTATGATAAATAATACATAATCATAGTGATAGTAATAATTATATAACTTTTTATAGACGGAGTTAAACTCTATTATACTTTATTAAAATTAATATCGTAGGAAAAACATTTTATTGTTTAATTTGTCATTGTCGTTTATTGGCAGATGTACAAAATTTTAAATTATCTGCAGTTGAAATCGATAACAACGTGAATGCAAAATAAATTTGCCAGTTTTGTAAATGACATTAGGTAGAAAATACAATAATAAAAAATAATTGATTTTCGTTTGACCAGCGTTGAGCATTTAATCGGATGCGTAGATTTGACTTTTGTCGTTAACTGCGGTGAGTTCAGCGTGTAAAGTGAAGTTTAAGGTAAGGTTGGTGACTTGGAGAAATACAGTACAGTGGATTGTGTGTTGAAATGGATTGGGGGGAATGATGAATCAGCTTCACTTTTCTCACTCCCAGCCGTGTTAATTACATCTCCATGACACCATTTGTACAAATGCGAGTCGTGTGTGTGTATTGTGTTATGAGCGAAGGCAGTTCAAGTCGTAAGCAAAAGCTGATAAATGGAAATTTAATTCTCATCGGAATAGCATTGTCGCTCATTATTCCACAATCTGTTTTCATATTATGAGCGCTCGTTTTGTGTTGTTTACTGAACATATAACAAAAATCAATAGGAACTTAAGTAGCGGTAACTAAAATATCCGTTTATTCGAGTGAGATGTTGGATGAAATTTTCATTTTCTAACTAATTTTCCAACTTCTAATTTACTAATTTTGTATTTTATTTAAGAAAAAAAAAAAAAAAATGCATTCACTTCAAACACTTTGTGGCCACCGGATTTATAAATCTACACACCAAACTAGGTTTTAATAAGTGAGATTAAATTTTCTGAGACAAGATTTGATAAAACAAGAGTAAAACTTAAACTAGTTTTTGAAAAAATCAAAAGCATATGCTTGCTCACAAGTGTTTTTTTAAAAAGTCTTTTATCCATAAACTTGTTTGTTTTTTCTTTTAATTGCCATAAA
This sequence comes from Polydesmus complanatus, assembly GCA_034692225.1. NCBI lineage: Eukaryota > Metazoa > Arthropoda > Diplopoda > Polydesmida > Polydesmidae > Polydesmus > Polydesmus complanatus. Next base: position 25,078 of record JAQGAZ010000830.1, read on the forward strand.
TTTCATCACAATCGTGGTACTGTACAACAAAAACAACATAATAATGATCGTTAAAATTTATTTTCACCTATTCAAATAAATCATAAACTATTAAATTTAAGTAATTTACTAAACTAACAAAAAAAATATATTGAATTTTCTAAATATTATTTTGTTGTAGCAAAACAAATTGAATTTTATATTTATCGGTCTTCAATTAATTTTATTTTATTATTCTGTATCATGTTTTTAGTTTATTGCTTTTCAGCATCAAATGTAGGCTTATGTACATTTTTTTATTATTATATTTTTTGCTCTTGTTTTTTTTTTTTTTTTATTATTATTAAGTTATTTATTTATTGATGTGTATAAAAGATAGGAGTTGATGTCTGGAAAATAGACTAGCTGAACCATTCGCAATTGATTCCTGTTCTTATTTTGAACGTATGTTTTTGCGAAGGGAAAAAAGACAATAAAGGAAATTTGGGCCACGGTTTTTCGTCTATTCAAGGTTTTTTTTTTATTCCTGTTTTTCGAGGTTGCTGCGGAAAATTTATATCGCGATAGCTTTGTCATTTAATGTGTAACCGAACGTAAAATATTTATTTTATATTATGCATTCACATGTGCTTTATGTCGATCACGTTTTAGTGAAACCTAATCGACGTAACACGCGCAGCATTGCGTTTTAATAAAATGTAAAAACTTGAGTATTGCAAATGTCAAAGTTTAGGATTTTATTTGTAAAAAGAGTGTATCCGGAGCTTTAGCTAATGATTGTAATCATTATAATAGTTTAGGTATAAGATCAAAAGGTTAAATCTTCGATTATTTAATCTACTTTGACAATTTGCCGGAGGAAATGTCTTTTGCAAACGATAGAAATGGCTTTTGTTTAACGAAATTGCCAAAGAGGACTAGAGAGACCGAGAACTGTAGACGATTTTACTATGATACTGTAGCAACTCGGTTATCCGAACATATTGTAAAATAGCTCCGGGAAGTCGATTACAGTGTCTCTTGTTGACAGTTATAAACATAGATTTAATCACCGGTATGACAGACTGAGATGGGAATAAAACTGGTTTTAAATTAAACTAGATCTTCTGTTGACTGCGAAATATAGGATTTATTTTTCTTTAAAATTACGGTACTAGACTACGGTAATTTATTTTAAAATGTCATTTAAGGTTACATCTTTATTTTTCGTTTAAGGAAAGGTTTAGTCTACTGTTTATTTTCTGAAATGAACAGAAACAAAATAAATAATTTTATTCTATTGTGACGTTGCTGTTATTACATTTGAATTTGAAAGGAAGCTGATGCTCCAATATCAACACAAGGAAACCGTGAATTTGTTATTTTTCTTTTTTTTTTTTAAAAAAAAAAAAGAATCTTATTATTAATACAGTAAAATGATATTCCAGTATTATAACTTTTTATACTTTGAATTAAATAGTTTATTATAAGCTGAGGCCAGTAATAAAGAGAACTCCTTTAACTTTTTATATGAAGCTCAACAATTGTTTATGCAAAACATCCTGATTACAATACGCTTTCTTTTCAGTTTGCAACTATTGTTCGCCACGATAATATTTTGATAGGCTGCTCATTTCTATGAAAATGAAATTGATAAGCGTTTGATATTCTAATTAAATAAAAGGGAGTGCATCATTATACAGTACAGTATTATAATAGAATAGCGGTAGCCTTCTACTAGGCTAGTACACTGCATTGAATTAATCTTGAAATTTCGTTTAGAGTAGTATACAGTGTACTGTAATTATTAAGTAAAAAAAATATGCTAATAAAATTTAAATACTGTAATTACTTTGTTGTGCAAAATTGGTACCGTATACTATTGTTTTAAGCCTGGTTTGGGAGTATAGACTTGATTAATTACAAAAATTAAGGTGTTGAAACTACTGTAGGTACTTTTGTTTTTGTAGTGCTGTTTGGGCAAGGGAGAATCATACATTTTAATTGCTACCGTACTATTTTAGTTATTTTACAAACAAAATAAAGTTTTAATTAAAATTTATTTTATGAGTTTTTTTATAAAATGGCACCACCTTGCAGTTTTCAGTTTTACTAGGATTTTTTTAGAATTACTGACAACTCATCGAAATGTGAAAAGCTACAGAAACCGCAAAGGGTCGCTGCGAGGCAAGTATACTTTAAAGTAAAAAAAGGCATTCAATGTGTTTAGAAATGCTGAAAAACATTTTAATATTTTAATGAATTGATTTGAAACTTTGTTATTTTCGGATTGCTGATCAATGTTAAAATCATTGCCTTTATAAAGTTTGACATTCAAGTTTCAATGTTGAATATTGCTTTGGAAGTTTTCAAATTTATAAGGGGAATCGCTTTTGTTTCGTACAAAAAAGCGTCACATTGCGGTTTCCATAGCTTTTCCTCTTTGGATGAGTTGTCCGTATGTTATTTTAATGGGAAATGTAAGTTACAATACATGTACTAGTATTCAGTACGGTACATTAGTAACTTCTAGAACACCCTGTATATTTTTTTATTCTTAAAAAATTCAGAAAAGCAATTTAACGAAGAATTTCGCCGTTGATTTAGAATAAGTTTAACGCATACTTGCTAATAGAGTAGTACATATCGCGAGTCTTAGTCATTTTATGGCTTCATTCATTCTTCGACGAGATTTTATTTTCTCTTAGCGTGGCAATTTAGCAAAAATATGAAGCGAGTATTTTTATAGTTCGACGCATGCGCGGTGCTGGGAGTTTGGGTACTAACGCCTTCAGTCATGACAGTCGTCGACTCGAAACGCTTTAAGGGGAGGGAGGGGGGAGGAGAGAATCAGCGTTCATTTTAAGTAAATGCAGTCGATATCAACTGCCGTAGTTTTTTTTATTACAGGAAACATTCATGCATGTAGTTTCCTTCATAATTTAGCCGGTCGTGTTTATCACTACCACATAATACGCTGCACATGTACCTTTGTAGCAAAAATTTAATAATGGTCATCATCAAAACGGTTTTTCCACCACCAGAGGTCCTTTACTATTCTTATCTGCGTTACGCTATAATTTTACTTGTGAATAACTATCGATTGTTACCATGTTTGAACTCATTCATTGCCATGGTGAAAGTTTTACGGTTGGGGAAAAAAATGTGTATTTTTTTTTTTTTTTTTGAATGGAAATCTAATGTTCCAGAAAAAGTATAGCGGAGTTTTTGATGCGGTGTTAGCCCAATACACGCCTGCTGGCCTACAAAATATATGAAAACGGATCGTATTGGAAATATAATACCAGCACTGTATTGTATAATAAAATATGAATGATATTTTGTTGCTATATGTGTTATTTATTTTTAGTTTAGGAAGGGAGGGAGGGGGGTGGGTAGCTGTTTGCGAACTTTTCGTTTCCAGTGTGAAGCAATTTTATTGAAAGTTCCAAAAATGTTAATCATAAAAGTGGGAGGAGTGACGTTGTAAGTAGGAGTTTTTGGGTGGGTAATGTGAAAAATCGACCTCGCCCTACGCTTTTTTTTTTTTTTTGATCAATGCGTTTTTCCCAATATAGCAACGCTTTTTTAGTATATTTTCCACGCTTTATTTACTTATTTATTAATTTAGCTCATTGATTTTTAAAAGCGCTTTTAACTTCAATCGAATTTTTCTTTTGTAGCTGAAACCGTTAAGTTAATAATACGGTAGAGAGTTTTGGAAACTGTTACTAACCGCAAAGCGTAAAAGATCCACGTAAAAGTAACCGGATGTTGATAAGGGAGACGTTAACGTTTAGCGTTTACGATAAAACTCCGCACTACCAACCGCGATGTAAATTTACACGTTTTGGTTTGTGCGATTCTTATTTTCTTAATGCTGCTATTTCACGCGATTGTAGGGTAAACGGCCATGATTCATAATTAATTGGACGGTGTTCTGCACAAAGATAGCAAGTTGAAAATTGAGTTAAAGCTATACTGTGTTTGCATAGTAAAATTATGCAGTTTTTTTTATTTATTATTACTCGTATTTTTCGAGTTTTAATTTTTTAATATTTTTGGTTATTTATTTTTTTTTTATGGAAAATACTTCAAATTTCTGTTTTTATGGAGAGTTTTCTGTTGCATTTTATTTTATTTTATTTAAAATACGTCGCCAAATTGTTGGCAGATTAATAAATAATTTTTCAATGGCATTGTTTTATAGGTTAAAATCTTTTTAAACTAGTAAAATGTATACCTCATGTTTTAATGTTAAAGTGTATACACCGTACTGTATAGATTTAAATCTGTTTGAAAGTTAATATTCTTGTTTTTGCACTCGAATAGAAAATTTTAAGTTAAAAAAAAAGACAATTAAGTTACGAGTAGGCTATATCCGGTAATACTGTATTTTTTTATTAAGTTTGTGGCAGTGGATTACACTATTGCAATAACGCTTGCATTTAATTTATGCATATTATTAAAAGCAAAAAAAAAAAATTATAGACTGAATCCGGAAATTTACTTAATTTTAAGGCAGACTTACTTTTTACTGAATTTCCGGTAAAAAAAAAAATGATCACGAAACCCACTTATTCGTGCAACTCGAGAGAAAACATTAATCTCGCGCTAGTTAAGCAAAAGTGTAGTTTAAAGAAGGAATTTAAATTTTTATTTCTACCAGGAAAAAAGTATTGTTTTCATTACGATCGTCTTACAACGTTTTTTTTTATTGTTCTTAAAATGGAAGCATTTCAGGCTTTTCCTGGCAAGACTAATGCAGTCGCCATCGAATTTGGAAAATATTTTAATTAGTTTAATTTTTATTTTTATGAATACCGGTACAAGAATTAGATGCGCGAGACAGACTGAACCAGTTGACACTTTTTAAAAGATGTGAGTTATGTTGATGATAGATTATAGATGTAATATAGATTAGTTGTTTAGCTAATTTAACTAATTTAGCTAATTTACAGTACATGACATGTATAATTTATAAAAATTAAATTTTAATACCGGTATTAAAAAAAATAAATACTGCACTATAGGAGATGTGATTGGTTGATGGATTAACAAGGGCTGCTGTGGATTATGTCAACTTGTATTATAATGATGCTCATTGAATTTCATCCTATTACCATGTCACTCTCGAGTTTATAAACCCAAAATTTAACGGCTTAATTTAAAGTTTTGGCAAACTTACAGGTAGCCACAGCAAGGATTTAGTCAAATTATATAATCCGAATTGAATAAAACAAGACCGGCTAGTAGCAACGAGTACATTTATGCTAGAAATTTGACGTAGTCCAGTCTGCCTCTCAACTCCTCACAATTATATTGTAAATAATTTATGATTTGTTTTCTCTTCCAAAATTAAATTTCTATTGGGAAATACTTCAGCAGACATTTTATTATTTACTCGACCTATATTCCTTCAAAATATAAAAATAGTTTCAGCGTTTCCTCCGCCTTTCCCATCCCGTAGCGAATATTACTCATAATATTTGGTTCCAAGGCTAGCAATGTGTGTCGTACTGCGCGTAACCTTATTAAAAGATGAGAGAATCATCTTTTACTACACATCTTGCTACGCTTAACTATTAATTTATTTTTTTATTTGCTTTTGTTTTACAACATTTTTGTGTAGAACTAGGTTTCAAATTTTGTTAATGAGTGACACGTTGATAACTGTATTCGCACGAGTAAAATTATTTTCATTTTGTTTACTGTCAGATGAGAAACTCATCGTTGCGTAAATAATAATAATAAAAAAAAATGAACAAAAGCAGTATAATTGCGAATGATGGAACGGCGCTGTTCACTTACACTGCACCTTATTAAATTTGATAACGTGAGATTTTGATTTCGTTTGAAGAGGAGAGAGACTTTGTAGCGTTTTGTAGGGTGGGTTGGTGATGACTATTCTCACGGTTTTTCAACTTTACTTTCGATTATTATTGGTATCTCGAGACGAAGCAATGTAAAGTTGAAGGAGCCGAGAGGGGGATGGTTTTGCGCGATGAAAGGGAATTTGAGCTTGAGAAAGCTCAGACTTTAGCCCAAGGGCACTTAATCAATAAGGAGGAGTAAGAAAAATAATCCCGTGTGACAAAAGACGCGTGAATCATCTCCCTCCTAATTAGCTCTTTGTTTTTATCTCGAAAAAGCAGCGAGGAGTTTTTGACCCGGACTTACGCAACGGAAATGATTAGCTCTAATCGTTCTTATTGTTCTTTATTTTCCCATTTCAATTATTATTGGTGATTACAGATGTAGGTAATTACGTAGAATGAGTTAATTCTTAACCTTGAGTGGCTAACGTTTTGTAGCAACTCGGACTTCGAAAATTCTAGTTTTTGCGAATTAATTTCGATTTGAGGTACCTGACTTGTATTGTTATTCGCAAGCGCAGTCTTACAAGTACTTCAACGTAGATTTAGGCACAATGATATAACTGAGGTGAGTAAAACGAAGTTAGCGAAACAACCTCATACTTCGCTCTCTGATTGCTTAATCGAAATTCTTGGTTTTGGTGGCAACAATTGAGGTTTTTAATTAAAATTAGAATAAATTTTCTCCAGCAAGATTTAATCGTTGGGTTCAGTAATTATTAAAAGTCAAGCCAAAGACAAATACACTGTATTGGAGGCAAATTGAAAAAAAATTTGAAATCTAAAGTTGATTTGATTTCAATATTTGCCTTTGAGTTGTTTTCCATCTTGGGTTTTGTAAACGAGTAAAAGTGTTTTTAAATTTTGCTCATATCACTTAAAAAGTGGGATTTAACAAGGATTAAAGGTGACATTTTATCAGAAATGACGAGTAGATTAATAAAATTGAAGGAAATAATTATGTAGAGCAAAAATGAAAAGGTTAGTGAAAACAATTTGTCCGATCAGCGCTAACAAGGTCACCGGGTGTTTAATCAATTTGCCTATTTTACACTCACAAACAAAATGCAAAAGTTTAATATAATTTTATAATAATGACTAATTTTGCCATAAATATGACTTTTAATAGTTTCTGAACACAGCTAATAAAAGCAATTTCTAGGCCAATAAATTCAATTTATTAAGACATGATTGTACCTATAGATTACTTTTCGATTGGTATTAGAACAGTGGTTGATAACAGTAGTATTAAAAGATAAATTTTGTTCATGTTGAAAGTTACTGTACGTTAATATTTATTTTTCAATAATTATAATAATACAACATTTACGTAGTCCTAATTTTTAAAAAAAAATTTATGCAGCATAATCATAAAAAAAAAAAATAATGTAAGGAGTTTTTTAATGTAATTTTTCATAGGGAAATTGCGTAAAATATAGGCATTATGCATATTCAACATCCATCCTTTATTGCAAAAAAAAAAAGTTTTTCATAAAAAAAAAAAGAATTTGATTTATGTAGGAACGATAAAAAAAATTATTTAATGTTTGGCGAAATTCCTCGGCGTAACCTAAGTGTTACGAAGCTGACACAGGCGTAATAATTCATGGCATTGATATTCTTTTACATAAGCTGGTTGCTTGGTTGTCGCAGCTGAATGGGGAGGAGGGGTGCTGCTATCCTATCTGCATGGGAATGGAGGGTGCTCTCGCTAAATGCAGAAGAGTCACGACCTAAAATATGTTTTTTCAAACAGGAATTAAAAAGAAACGACATTCTTGCAAGTCGCCGCCGTCACTTGTACTGCTTATCAGGTGTTTCGTACCGTTAAATTCCGTGTGAAGGCTCAAAAAAGCGAGAGAAAAGGATTTTTTTTTATTTCTGTGATTTATTTTAATATCATAAATTATTAAGTAAATAATTTACATCTCAATAGAAAAATTTTTTTAAGCTTTTGTTCAATCGGAATGCCTGGTTGCACATGACTGACGTAGACGCTTTTTCCTCCCTGCCTATTTTGATTGATATTACATCCGCAAATAACGGTTTTTGAAATGCTTGAAGTTTATTTTTGTATTTCTACTTTCTCTCTTTTGTATAAACTTTTCAACTAATGGAAAGAATTATTTTCGTGCGATGTTTTCAGACGTACATTTCCGATGTTGTTCGCACGGTAAATGGTCGTTGCTTTTTCGGCTTTTGTAATAATAATTATTATTGTAAATGATGGGTGAAGCGTGGTTGAGGCTCGATACGTTGAGAGTGGAAAGTTGAGATAGGAGTTGTTGTTTTGTGTTAATGATGTTGGCGTTTAAGTGGCTTCTTCTGACGTGATAAAATGAGTGAACGATGGCCATCTCCAATTTCATTCGCTTTTAACTCTTACCTACTTTTTTATTCCGGAATTTCGCCATTTGAAGAGGGAGATACAAGGCAATAATTATTTGAACAACGCTTTAACAATATAGTTGTAATTTCATTAAATTTTATGTTTACATTACCGATATCTTATCAGAATGATTGGGAACTCGTTTTCATTATTTTCGAGGGTTATGCTTCTTGTTGCAAGATTGTTTGATTAATTTTAAAGGCCTTTTTTTTTGTAATTATGTCCTTTTAATAGAAAATTAATAAGTACCGGTAAACGTTTTTTTATTTTTTTTTAAATTTTTTCTTAATAATATTTTACAATTGAATTTATTTATGTGTTGCACTCGCCAATAGTTAATAAAAAATTTATATTAACTAGAAATGTGGTACTGTACTATAATTTTTGCAGTTATCAATAAATTGTAGACGAATTCTATAAAAAGTGTAAAATTCTTTGGAAAATTGTTTTCTTTTCTTCCACTTTTTTTATTTTTACGAACTTTTTGAAAAGCGGCAAACCACATTTGGTTTGATTGTTATTTATTCAGTCTTTTTATCTAAAAAGCAACCGACGGTTTCAGATATAGAAATTTTAACCATACAGAGGCTTTATTTATTTTTTCTTATTTTCTTTTAGCTTTTTTGAAATGGGTTTTTTTGTTACTTTACAATAAATCTTGAGAGTAAATTACATGTACTCTTTGAGGGGGAAAAAAATAAGAAAGGAAGCATTATTTTGGAAGCCCGTAACTGTAAATACAGTAAAGCCTTTTCTCTCCGAATGATCTAAAAATGAATTATTAAAAAGCGCTTCAAAATGGGCTATTTTAGCCAAGGATACAATTCGTGAGATATTTTTGGCTATAATTTAGAAATCTTAAAATTGGTTTCTTGTATATTTTACGATACGCGCGCAATAACACTGATAAGAAATACAGTACATTGATTGTAGTCATGCAATGTAGTTCATAATAATTTACGGATATTTTTTGGATTCCGTTAATTATTTTATATTAAAAATGTTACTTTTGAGAGCACGTGTTATTTACATGTCGCACAAATTTTCAAATTTAATTAGAAAATAATTATTGTTAGATACAGAAACAAGAAGTTCAAATCTGTCATTTTTAAAATATCCCGCAATAATGTAGGGGAGGAGCTCTACTGACGTTTATTTCCACTGGCGTCATCTAGTGGCAGAAATTCTCTTCTAGGTTTTCCCCGCGGCTTTTAAAATATTTAATACATTGATGCTGACAGATGATATCAAATGGTGGCGCCCTCTATTAATCACTTATCAAACTGTCGACCTACGCTCCACAGCAGCACCAGACACATAAATCAAATAAATTTATGCTGCATTTTAGATGTTTGTTTCGTATCGTTAATTTTGCTATTATGGATTGTATAATTACGGCCGTACTGTATAAGAATTATGGATTGTTAAATCCGCTGCAAACAAATAAAAATTAGAATAGGGAAAAATACCTCACTTTCTTGTAAATAAAAAATATTCTTGTTACACTCTGTATTTAATCTTGCAGCAATTTTAATGCATAGCCAAAATTAATATTATTTACTTAATTTTTTTAAGGATATTTTGATACATTTTTATGTCGTAATTATCACGTACTTATATATATTTTTTTCTTTTTTCGATTTTTAATAGGACTTAGATATAATTCATGCACATTTACGGAGTATGGATGCTTTGTCTTTCTACAGAGATACCGAAATTCGAAATTTAAGTGTTTCTGTGCGGTATGAAAGTCACGACGCCAACGATATTTTATACTGGTAAGTTTGCACAACCATTTTTAATTAAAAAAAAGTTTAGTACCGGATTTTAATTAATTTTTTTTATTATTATTATTTTATCTTCAGCCGTGGCGAAATTATCACCGGCTGGTTCATTTTATTAGCCGGATCTGTGTTTATAGACGGTTCCATGTATTTACCTCGAAGCAGGTAAGACTGAATTATTTTTTTATTTTCTCATTGCATGGTTTTAAAAAATTAAAAGTAAATGATTTTTTACGTTTTGAACCAAGTCGCGCATCTACATTTTTAATTTTTTATTAGTACTGTATTAAAAAAAAAACAATTTATGTCTTGTAAAGTTCCGGTACTTGAACTTTGATGGAGTCGAAAGCATTTAATGAGAACTCACTCGGCTGCGAATTGATTTCAAATTCATTTAGCACTCGACTGGAAGGATTCGGTTTTGTTGTTTATTATTTTTTTAACATGTTTTCTTTTTTCTTTCTCTCTTTTGACATTGACGATGTTGTTTTTGTTATGTGGCAACGTTTTGAGTTTGTTGTTTTGTTTTTCTTACCAAAAAAAAAATAATAATAATAATCGCTCGTGCGTGTTTTTTTTTCTATACCCAATGGTCGATATTGTTTTGTTATACCGATGATTCGCGAGTGAATTGACCTGTTTTGCTAGCTTATATATTTACCCCTAACGCATTACGGCAGCCAATATTATGATAGGGCACTGTGTAGGTAGTGAAAGGTACTGTAAGTAAGGAAATTTGTAAATACTATTTGTTGCCTAGAAATAATCTGGTAAAAATACTGTATAAGCCGATTAAGTTGTTGTTTTGTTTTGATATATCGGCGAACAACAATAGCCGCCGCAACGGAAACATCATAATGAAAATGAGTAGGATGATGAGAAGTAATAGTAGACGGGGGAGTGGGATGAATGGGGAAGAGAATTAGAAAGATGGCGTGTGGGAAATTATTGATGGAAGCTTTCATCTTCGGTCATGTAATCACATTTAGCGGATTTTTTCCCCCTTTTTTTTACCATGAAAAGAAAAGAAAATTTTCTTTAATTTATTCCTCTATTTATTACTTTTTTCTTCTTTTCTAAAGAAAAAGATTGTTTGTACACTTTGAAAACAGCTACCAACCTCCTAACCTAAATTTTAATAAAATCGCAAAAGATTTTTTACCTGAAGAAAACGCTTCTTACTAATTAGGTAAAATTCTTCCCCAGAAATTGAAAGGAAAAAAAGAGAGATAACAACTCAACACATTTTAAGAAACTTTTTGTTGTTGTTTGCTTTTATTTGTTTAATGATGCGTAATGACCCTAATTTAAGTACACTAAAAATTATTAGTTCTTAAACCGCATCGAGATGAGAAGAAAGAAAGAGAGAGAGAAAAAAAATCAAGTCTGTTGGTAATTCTAACGTCATCATTTATTTAGGTAATGTAATTTCTAACATAACACGAAAACGTCCGTAGATGAGAGCGAGAGAAGAAAAAAAAAGTTTTTCTTTCGTTCTCATGTATTGTCTTTATCGAAGGCAATAACCTGGATTCGTGAGACTTAAAACATTATAGAAAGCGTTAAAAATTTTTTCTTTCTTTCATAGTGAATGAAAATACTGCGCGTATTATTATTCCGTCAACAGCGGTTCAAAAATTATATATGGAAGATTATTGTAATTTGTTTACGTCTCTTATTTCACCGAATTAAAATGATGGTGTGAGATTGCTTTTTTCGATTCAAACTTTTTCGAGAGTTTTATTGACGCGCGAGATTTTTATTTAATAAATATTGAAGTAAATTCAACTTTATTGTATGGTATGATCTCGTCAAACGCAATTCCCATGATACTGCACAGTAAAAAAAAAAAAAAACTAACAAAATTAATCATTAATGCTAATAATAATTTACAAATCCATCTAAACTTGTAATTTATACTGCGTTAAAACGTAACTGTTTAAAATACTTATTGTCAATCTTATAAAGAGCGAGTAAATTGTATTAAAAAAAATTAAGTGCTAAACAAAAACAATTAAAATACAGTAGACCGAAACATTTCAGTTAATTCTTATGAAAAAATGCCTTTATTTATAAAATGAACAAATATAATTTTGGCCTTAAAATCATGTAAAAACATTGTCGTCATTATTTATTAGTTCATTATTTAAGTCATTGCTGAATTTTTTCATAAGAATTCTGGCTTTTTTAATAGGTAAATTCCTTAATCCAGTTTCCATGTACTTAGAAAAAGTGGAAATTTCGTCCTCAGTTTTTTCTTCCTCCTTGCTTTTCATCATTGTGTTTATCAAATTGGCTATTGAATCTGCTGCTTCATTTTTATGAAGATCTCTTTTTTTTATTTCAAACGTTGGACTTGGGGTGGTCACAACAACTGCAGGCCTATATAAAACCCTGCTTTAAAAATTATTTCTAGTTAATATTAATAAACTACTAGTATTCAACTTACTTTTCCTCAACATAAATTGAATCCTTTAACAAATTTTCTACCGCCGAAAAATGAATCCAATTATTCTTAAACTCTAGTCCCCCACTTGCTTGACTGCGTAACAGCTTTTTTTTAATCTTGTTATAATAATCCTTTATGGCTTTAAATTTTTTGAAGGCTTGATCACCTACAATATTATTATTAAATTAAATACATTTTCTTGATTTTAAAGTAAACATGTGTACTTACCTGACAATCCAAATGTTTGTCCTATTTCAGTCCAAGTCTCATATTTAAGATGTTTGTCTTCAAAGTTTTTTTCGTTTTTATTAAATAAAAATCTTTTATTTGATATTATGTTAATGAACTTGTCTACTGCAAATTCTTCACACATTTCAGAAGCAAGAGTAGGCCTTAAAAATTTTAAAAGTGAAAATTTTAACTGTAGAGAGAAAATACACGTGTAGTGGTCTTTCAAAATGAACTGTAGCAACTGGAAGCTAAAAAAAATCGGCGAGGAAGTTCAACCGGTTGGACTTCTTCACTTCTCCAATTTCACATCTGGAAATCCTGTTTTGCTGCAGATGTGACGACATACAGTGAAACCCGTATACAGCGCCTTAGGATATAGCACGAACCCTCCTTTAGTGCGACATATTTTCGGTCCCTTGAGAAGCAAAGTCTTCATTTTAATTATGTTGGGAAATGAGAGGCGAAAAATGCCTGAAAAACCTCTTTTAAACTATAACCGCTTTCTTTAACATCTCTATACTGTAGTACTGATTTTAACAACACACATTCAAAGCAGTACAGTTGTGTGCTAAAATTTGAAGTAAAAAAAACTACACCACACCATTTTTAATGCACTATACTGAACTGTATTAGCACTTCACGGATATAGTGCCATCCCGCTTTTAGCGCGAATTTCTTCCAGTCCCTAAATGGCGCTATAACCGGGCTTCACTGTATTTTGGACGAAGAAGTGTGCGTTTTGAGCGTCAAGAAGCATATGTGTGTGTGTACACGATACTTTACTTAGATTTGGTCACATTTTCAAGTACAGTACAGTACATGTAGGCTACAGTAAAACCTATGGTAGAACTAATCGCAGCTGACCAAGTCATTGGTGCATTATTTATTTTATTTTATTTGATGAATGAATAGAGTTTTTTGTATTGAAGTTGACGACATGAGACCTGGGGGTTAGAACCGTTAAATGTCTAAGCTTACAAAAAAATGATGGCGACAGTGGTTGGAAATTTTTAAAAGCTCGATACGAATATTTGAAAAACAAACGCTCGTGTCATCAATCTTCACTCCCCTTTTTCGTGTTTGAGAATGTGTGGTTATTTAGAACAACAAACGTTTATGAATCCGATCATTACATAACTTAACTGAAACATTAAACTTAAGATGCGGTTGTGTAATTACGAGTGAATTCTTACTGAAAATGAACTATGAAATTTTTATAGTATTTTTGATTCCGCGCATGTGCTTCAAATATTTTACGTAAAAATTGAGCTATAAAACGCTGGCAACATTTTAATAGTCGGATTAGATGTTGTATTAAACAGATGTTTAACTTGTATTTTAAATACATGTGTATGTACTACCATTTTTGCGTTTAGTTTTAGCCTTATTTAATGCATGTAGTGACGCACATAAATACTGTATGTACATATATACCGTATTTAATGTTGCAAATTTTTGGTTTAAAGTTTTTATTTTTAAATTTAAAATACAAGTCGACCTAAAGAATTAATAAGTTATTAGTTTAAATTGTTGAATGAAATTTCGATTAACCAAGGTCTTATTTTTGGTAGTTTTCCTTTGAAAGAGATGGTAAGATTAAAATATTCAAAATTTGATCATTGAAGTGAGTTTTCGAATAATTTTAGAATTACGAAAGATGCAAAGCGTAAACGATAAACGTCCAGTCCAGGTGCAACCCCATTAAAATATTAATATCGTATCTTCTGATGGGAAGATTTTTCAATTTGATTTCATAATATTTTTAACGTAGCTTGAACATAATGTATTTTTTTAAATTTATTAATACAGTAATTTCAATAACTGCCAATTTCCTCGTAGCTAAACAATGCCGAAGAAGTTTCATTCTCCGAAGGTGTTTTCGTTTGTAGAGGTCGTGGAATACGATGACTAATTCACGCGCTAATGAGGAAAAGAAAATTAAAAGCTTATTTCGTTAATGACTTTAGCGATAATAGAGAAGAGATGTCTTTTTTTTTTATTTTACGGAGACAACATTGAGATTCTATAGTTTGATCTATATTAAGATTGGAAACAGTCATCTGCAATTCATTTTTGTTGTTAGTGCGGATGTTAGCGCTCGAATGGACGTGTGCTTCCTATTGTTTTTCCGAACGACTTTTCTTTTTTATTATTTCTCTCTCTCTCAGCTCTTTAATCTTCTTCTTACATCGTCTCTCATTCACTCTTGTTGATTTTTACGTGATACAAGGCGGCAGGAAACGGGCGTAACAAGGTGAAGAGTTTGATATGGTTGACTGCCTTAGTAAAAAAATATTCTTCTCACAGGATAACCTCCGATCTATCGTTTTCCGAAAGGCAAACGATAAATTAGGGAAAGTAAACAATTTTTTACGGTACTGGATCGTGATTATACAGTACGTTTACAGTACTTTTTTTTGTTGATCACTTCTCCCCCTCTTTCAGTCTTAACTTCTGGAACTTCATAAGGTGTGAGTCTTGTCTAAACAGCAATGCAACATTGTTTTTTGGTAATAATTCAGCAAATGTTGATTTAATTGTTATCAGAACAAGTACAATTTAGGCCAAACTAGTACATTATCTGGAATAGTTTGGGCTAAGATAAAACAGTTTGTCTTTCATGTTTTGATCTAACTAGAACTATTTTTTTTCTAAAATTAAATTTTAAACGATGTGATACCGTTCAAACCCGATTTTAGAATAATCTTAAATTTACACTTTAATTACCAAACTGAAGTTAATGTTTTTACTATGAATCTGATATACAATAATATTGTAGCCTACATCTAATTTCAATGCTTTAGTTATTGTTTTGCTAAATGTTGAGATAATTATGTGTGCAAAATGGTTCCCGTCAATTAAATTCGATTTTTTTTTTAATCGTTTTAATACTAGTAGTACAAGTTTTAATACCGGTACTACAAGGTCGAAATGACAGTTTTTGCAATGCAGAAATTGATTCTGTACGTTATTGCAATATTAGTCTACAACACTCTACAGTACACCGGTCTGATAGTGCAATAAGTAATTTGATTTTACTATTTTTTTACGTACCGGTATCAAGATCAATTTCAAACTACTGTACATTTTAATATGAAAAGTTTATTATAAAAGTTGAACTTTAATGAATGATAATTAATTAGAATTTTTTAAAAAATAAAATACTGTAAAATACTTTTTTAGATGGAAAAGTTTGATAAATATTTTCTTATTTTTTTTTTTTTTTGACAAAGTTATAATATTTTTTTGCATCTAATAAATATTAATCAAGATTATTATTACCTATAATAATAAATGCGAGGCAAACAATGATGGGATGCGAAACAGTATTGAAATACAAATGAAGTTTACAAGTACTGTATGTAAATGATGTTTCGGGGATTTGATTGCTTCGAAGCCACTGTATAATTATTTACTCTGAAGTTTCTAAGGATAAGAAGAAGAGGCGGGATGAAAATGGCAGTTGAAGAGGATTCCAGTTGAAAGAGATCCAGAGAGAAGAAGATTCATTTAGAAGAGAAACAATGGAAAACATTTTGGAAATTATGGATAACAGGTTTACCTGAGTGATTATCAAAAGAAAGAAAAAAAAAGGTTTCCCTCTTCAATTTGAATTTTCATTTAGAAAACAAAAACAAAAAAAATGTAAATGGCCTTTTACGCGGAGCGAGCAACGAACGTAAGGAGATAGTGGGATGTGTAGTAGTAACCTTTTGTAGTTTTTCACATTTTTGATGGATTTTATGGAAATGAGAACGACGATGTTTGGAAAAAATGTGACGCATTGTTCTGACGAGCTCAATGCTGCATCCCCCACCAGACAAAACCAACCGGTATTGCCGAAAACCATCAACTGCATGACAGAAAATCGCAAAGGTCACTGGCTCAATCTCAGCAAAACACAACTTTTGTTTCTTTTGATTTAATTGCAAAACAATAATACTGTATAAGAATATACTGTAGTTGTTTTTCCATTTTCTTTGTTAAATGGCATTATGGCGATGCTGTTTTACGCAATAATTCTTGCTTTTTTTTTTACGGTACATGTACATGTACTGTATTTTCTATTTTTTTAAACAAACACAGTCAAGTTCAGATACGATGCTTTCGAAGAAAAACTGTGACATCAAACAATAAATTGCGAAATATAGTTCCTTTTTTTTTTTAAGTGTTAAAAAAATTGTTTCGAGTGGAATAATATTTATTGTGGGACAGTGGGAATGAGAAGACATTATTTTTTTTTCTTCTTTTACGTTATTGTTTATAATCTTTTGCACGTGTTTTTCCTAACGTAAAGCAATCTTCCGAACGAGGTTAAAGTTTAAGGATTAAGAAGTAGGACATTATAGAAAAATACTGAATGTGAGAATCAAAATTTATTACATCACAACTTGAAAATGTTTTAGGTTAATCCAAGGTCGCTTTCGTCGCCATTTACTTCATTCTCTCCCTCTCCCCCCCCCCTCATGCAAATAATTATTATTCTACTAGTAGATGGAGAGAAAAAAAAGGCGGTCATTTTAATTAAACGAAGGACGAGGCTTATTAAGCTTTGAAATTCATCGCTTCAATTTATTAGACCACGTAATTATTTTTATAAAGCTTAAACAATATTTATTACGAGCGGCAAGTGACGTTAACATTGACGTGTTTAAACGATCCGGCCTTCCAATGAAATCCTTATCTACGGTATCTGATTTAAACGAGCTTAGGGAGTTTTTTTTTCTCTCCTTAGAAATTTTAAGCCGGAAAGGAATTTCAATTTATTCGTAATACATGCACTTATTTGAATATTTCCTTAAACGTGTAATTAAGTCTTCAAAGATAAATTATTTTCAATGAAAAATTGAAATATGACAACTTAGGTGAATTAATAACATTATTACATTTACATTAAATTTTCATTTCTGTTTTACTCAGAAATCTAGTTTCATTTTATTTTTTACATTGATCTCAACTGGTTAAATAACGTTACTAATAATCCATTATAATCCATAAAGAGATTAAAATACCTGTATAAGTTTAAAATATATATATATATATACAGGGTGTTTCTAAAGGTCATGCTCAAACTGAAGGGGCAGGTAGAGGAGTAAAAAATAAGCAACTTTCAATCAGAAAAAAAATTGCATTTGAGGCTAAATTACGGAGTAATGGGCTTGAACCTAGGCATGCTGCCCCTGATTAACGCTATTAGATTATGTAAACAAGCTGTACCGCAATGTCTCGCTGCTATGCAGTGCAGTGGATTTACGCATAACTTAATGCAATATCAGGAGCAGCATGCCCCAGGTTTAAGCCCATAACTCCGTAATTAAGCCTCAAATGCAATTTTTTTTCTGATTAAAAATTGTTTATTTTTTACTCCTCTACCTGCCCCTTCAGTTTGAGCATGACCTTTGGAAACACCCAATATTATATTGGTGAATTTATGGCTTTACTTGATGAAATAGACAGTTATTTGGTTAAATTACCGTACTGTATCTTATATTAATAAACCCATTATTACGGTATTAGTTTAAAAGAAATATTTTGAATAATATCTACTTGAGTCATTGAAACTCCAAATAAAAATAATACAGCATTTAAACTATTTCTTGACGTAGTTTATCTCGCAAACGTCACATTTTATTATTTTACAATTACATTTAGTTTTATTAAATAAAACTCGGGCGCGTTGTAATTTTGTAAACATAAAACTTGGAAATAAGGAAATAACGCAATTGCAATAATTCTCTTTAGAAATGAATCAGGAAATTCTGCGAAAATGAATAGAACTGCCTCACGTTGCTCTTTTTTTTTTGTATGTGTTGTTTTTGTAAATACACGTACACTGTGCATGTACGTACAAATAAAATATTTTAAGGGATTTTAAGCTTATTTATTTTTATTTTGATCGTGAAGTGAGATTTTTCTTACACATTGTAAATTTTTTTTTCGAACGAATTCAGATTAGAAGTTTAAAAAAAAATGTAGTTTTTTTTCGGCGTGATATTTCGCGCGACCCCCGTCAATCAGGTTTTCCATTCCCCCTCCTCCCTCCTGTTTCTACCGTGTCCCACGTACATTCACTCGATGCACCATGGAAGGTTCCCCTCCCTTTTTTCTTTTTTTTTCGTTTAGGCTCGTCGCACACTGCCTCCGCTCTACGCTCTCCGCCTGTGTTTACTAATCCCCTTACCTCCTGTTCACCCTT
>JAQGAZ010000831.1:0-43941 GCA_034692225.1 Polydesmus complanatus
AAATTCACTGTATAACGAAATTCACTGTATAACGAAATTCACTGTATAACGAAATTCACTGTATAACGAAATTCACTGTATAACGAAATTCACTTTATAACGAAATTCACTGTATCAACGAAAAAAAACAACCATTTGAAATAACGAATTTAATTGTAAAACAAATTTCTTAGTACTGTACATGTACAAAAATAATCGATATAACGAAATTCGATGTATATTATCAAAAAAATTTTAGAAAGCGAATATTTTTGAAAACAATAATTATTTAAAAATCGCGTGATTAAATATTTTATGTGCCATTCACTTGCTTAGACGAAAAAAAAATATAGCGTTTGACCAGTTTTACAAGTTACTAAGTTAGACATCCAAAATTATCGTAACCCCAAACAATAATTTTTGATGCGCGTTTTATGTATTTTTCATCTACTTTAAAAAAAACAAAAAAAAAACAGGATTAAAATTTGAGAAAGAAAAAAAATTGAGGCCACGGTTGCCGATCTTTTTTATAACTTTAAAAATAAAAATATATAAAGAAAAAAGGTAAAAAAAAAAAAAAAATTAGGTTAATGCCAACACTCTTTCACTCTTTCTTTTCAAAATAAAAACTTGACGTCTGCTTCGACAACGACGCCATTGGATATTATTATTATTATACTTGACGAAACGACGAGAGAAATTGGTGACGACAATAGCCATGACGTCAGCGAATGACGATTTAAATGAAAACGAAAACAAAAACCCTCAAAAAATTCAAACAAAGTTTTATATGTGTGGGGAGGGGAAATAAAAACTGTACGCGGTGTCCTTAAAAAAAAGTGCCCTCAACTGAATCATGGATTTAATACTACCGGTAATTCAATTGGGTTTACTTTTTTTTTCGGTACGCCGTGTATAATAAATTAAGAAGCAGTTAAAATCTCTTTTTTTTATCTAATTTATTAGCTCGGACATATAACTGCCAAACAACTTTGATAACATCAGCATTTCTCTCCATCACTCACTCACTCTTTCTCTATCACTCTCTGTTTCGCTTTCACAATGAATGCGAAATTAAATCGCCGTGTGTCATTGACACGCTCGTAAAAAGAAAAAATGACATTAACGTTGGTTGAATGCGAGCGGTGGCTTAACAGAAGATCTAGTTAAAATACAATATCCCGGAGCTACATGTAGGCCTACTGAACCCCCCCCCCCCCTCCAATTCCCAACCAGCCTCTCAAATAGGATTTTGGCACGCAACACGGGGCACTTAAATTAGGGCCTCATCTGGGCGAGCGAGCGACTAACCTTCACGGCTTCCGTCATTTTGACACTGTTTTTCTAACGTTATACGGATGCTCAATCTTCCTCGCTTTGTATTTTTATTATGATATTATGTATAAAACCTATAAAAACTTTTATCACTCAACTGTATTATCGCCTCTCGACATACAGAGACAGCGCTTCTCTCTTCATGACCCTCTATTATTTAAATACACTAGGTCCCCCGCCTTTTAAATCTATTCACAAACATCGAAATCTAAATACAGTACATGTACTTGAAACTTCCAGTTGCAAAGTAGTCCAAGTCCTCAAATCTTAATTTTTGAGATCATTAACATTTACAGTAGTCACATGAAAAAAAATTTTTGCGCATAAAATGTGCAAATTCTGCATAAAAGGAGTGTTTTATGTGCACGAAAAGACCAATTGACACGCACGAAATAATAGTAATAGATATAGTGAATGGAGTAGCGTTTAAATGAATTTTATCTAAAGTTTAAAGGAATGTACCCAACACACATACTCTAAAAAATTGATAACACTACTTGGAACACCGTAAAACGCGTGAAGGACGAGGGGAAATAGGAGAGAGTCGACCCTGGTCTGGCGACAAAAGCAGCGATTTTCTTTATTCTTTAACGTTGTAATTGGAGGCGCATCATCATTATCATCAAAAATGTTGCTGCCGAGAGTTTAATTAAAAGGCGAGTCGCGCCCAACGCCTTTGATTAACGTAACAACCGGATTAATTAATGTTTTTCTTCTTTCCCTTCTGATTTTAGCCAATAGAAAAATGTGGAACGGTTAAACGGAGACTTTTTCGAAGGCTATTGGAAAACAACGGGAAATGTTTTCTCTCTCTACACGCTTTTTATTAGATATGCACGATCATACAAAAAAAAAAAAAATACAAAACAAATTAGTTTAATTATTTACATCCCACTTTTATGTTTATATAATGTGGAACGTTCATAAACATTTATTAAACCAAGTCGTCGTTTTTTTCTTTATTTAAAAAATCGTCGTTTAACTAATTAAAAAAACATGATCAGTGATGATGATCTATTCGATAAAAATGTTCACGGTATTATTGTTTATTGCTTATGCAACCAATTAAATATAGCCTACGATGTGGCAAAAAAAAAAAAAATACGACTGTTTTAATAAAATTTAGTAGCCTATTTATTAGAAAAATTAAAATCAATGTTCGATTTTTTAAGATTTTATTGAATTACTGAATAAAGATATTTTTTTTTTTTTGATTTCTGATATTAATTTGCGCCTCCGTTTTACTAAATTAAGTTCTAAAAATGTATATCCTACACGTAAAAGTCAAAAGTTTATATTTAATTACTCGCCACTTGACTTAATCAAATGAACGTGTGTACGCAATGTCTAGAAAATGTTTAATGAGTTTACTTTTAGCATAATTAAAAATCTAAAATTAATTGTTTTTTCTCTATAATTTTTTTTTTTTTTTTAAAAATTTATTATCATTACAAGAATTAATAATTAAAGCCCAGATTTCATAATAATTACTAGTTGCTGTTATTTCCTCCCATTCAATGTGAATAATAATTAATAGCTTTTTTTTTCTTCTGCTCGATCGATTCACCGCTCAGTCAATCGCGAAATTAATTATTACTCGAGTCTTTGGGATTTCTCCAATTAGCTTAATCCCACGTAATCGCTCACTCTCTACATTCATCTGTACTTACACTTAATATTTTGATTTATAGGAGTGCATAACCTCTCTCTTTCTCTCTCGCGCCAAAGATAACAATCCGTTCGATAAATCTTTGTCGAAGAAGCGTACCGTACTACTACACGTACACTCTGGTGGACGATAATAATTCAACGTCTGCCGATTGCACAATTATTTGCTATGGTTGGCGACTCTTCTTTCGTCCGATCCAAAAAAGAAAAAGACTTTTCGTTATAATGAGTGGGATAAGAAAAAAAAATGCCGCAATCATCTAAGTATACCCCATATATCTTATAACCAATCTGACATCATTGCACGACGCGTCAAATTCATTTCTTAAAGATAATTGAGTCATTTTGTCACCCCGGATTTATTAATTCCCTGAATTATTACTCTTGATTAAAGTTTTTTTTTTTTAGTTTTTTAAAACTATTTTTTTTTTTTTAAATTTAGATCGATGAAGCAAGTTTTTTTTTTTGGAAATTGAAGCAATTGAACGAGATTAAATTTCCTCGAATAAAATTTAGTAAACAAAGCATTATTCTGGAACAGGATTAAATCTTAAAACCAATCTCTTTGAAATTTCTATCATTTATTTCAAAAGATTTAATAATTGCGAAACGCTGTTCTTCCTCGTTCCATGTTGCGTCACTGAAAGAGAGAGAGAGAGAGAATCTACCAAAAAATAAATAAAAGAGTGACGAACGACGGACCAATAGGAACACCGGATACGAACGCGGGGTTAAATGTATTGAATGAGGAAAGATCATTGCACTCTGTAAAAATCATTTCTCTCATTCTCTCTCCATCACTCCCAATCCACTCTTGATAGATTTCAACGTTTGCGCGTGTGCCTCAGCAAAATGAATTACTATAAATATAACGAGCTAAACGTCTCACTCTCTCTCGCTCAGTCTCATCCACACCCCCGACGTCACTCTTTCATCCACAACGCCTCGGACATCAATTGACCGATGATGAGAGAGAACCACCCATCTACGGATACAAATCAATGATACAACAAGATGGAAAATTCATTCAATTGAATGGTGTGGCACGTAAGCACCATTGATTTCCTACCCATGCGCTTGATCTTTCACTCTCTCTCTCTCTCTCCTTACTTTTATCCCCCCACAACCGCTATTTATTACGCTTCATCACACACTCGACCACTTTCAATTCCAGACGTCCATTTCAATTAAGGAAAAAGAAAACGGCCAAATTTCAAACCCTCAAGATTTTCCAATTTATTTCGACTTCCATAGTAAATAAAAACAAGTTTATTTTACTGTACTTTTAAGAAAAATTTGATTTTAATTTAATTATACACGGTGTCTCTATAAAAAAACGTACCCAACTGAATTAGTATTAAAACCTTTTAATAATCGAAATATTTCAATGACACAGGAAAAACTTTACTTAAAGATTTTTTTTTAACGTTGAATAATTGTTCTATTCTGTGTTTCAAATATCTTCTTCCGGTCACACCATTGGAGCGGATAATCGGGAATTTACCGTAACTCGAATTTACCTTTTTTTAATGATTGGTTTTTTTTTATTTTTATTTTGTAAAACATTTTGTTAAGTGGTTTTTTTTTTTTTTTAGAATTTAATGATTTTCGATTTCAGAAAGTGGTTTTAAAAGTTTTGTGAGTAGCGGTACCTTTAAAGTTCTCGAAACAAATTGAGAAATTTATGATCAAATAAAAATTTATAATCCTAATCACTTATCATCGATGTATTTTTCCCCTTCCTGTCATCCAAAATTTTGCAATAAAAATCGTTTAGAAAAACAATTATCTTTCTCCAATATTGAATTTCAAAATAATCTTTCCGCAAATAAAAACTCTTTCCGATGCTTGTATAAACATCGTTTCGAATCAACATAAAAACCAAGCAAGTGAGATGGAGAAGGAGAAAAAGAAAATTGAAAAAAAAAAAAGTGTTTAGGATAAAAATAGAAAATAAATTTATTTTGATCGATTTCGTTCAATCATTTCCGTCTATTTTTATCCTAAATCCCTCTCTCCAAAAACTTCCCTTTCCCCACTTCCTTCATTCTCCCCATCCACCCCCCCTCCCCTTCATCTTCTATATAAAGTATACTTTGCCGGATGAAAAAAAACTCCGTGAGAGAGAAAGAAAATGACAAAAACATTTTCGATCAAAGTCAAAGTCAAAAGAAATAATATTAAAATGAAGCAGTTAATAAAGTACGAAAAACATAATATTTATATATATAAAAAAAAGCAATAACGTTGAAATGTTTAGAAATAAAACACATTCACTTTCACTCCCCACAACGCTTATATTTGTTTCCTATAATATCAGCAGCAACCCTCTTTCCTGCTGTCATTAACACAATTGAGTAGCACGCGAGCACACGCGCGATGATTGTTTTTACTGTCAAAAGACAAATTGTCACGAGCAGGTGACACATCTCACGCGATACGATACAAGGTCAGTCACACCTATCACACACGTCAATTCGCATCAAATGTCATTACTCTCGCAGTCACTCGCAAACCATTAATCCCCATTTCCCGCCATAATCGCCGCGCGGACGAATACAACGAAAGCTCCAAAACTTTACACCATCGATTGTTATTCTTATCGTTTAGTTCCAAAGTGGTTCAAGTGCACGAGCCATACTTTGGGCCGAGTCAAACGACGGTTATTATAAGATTAAGACAAATAAGTGATATGAGCAGTTACAATACTAATGGAGACTGGCCACAAGTTGAGTGCAATACAACAACTAAATTTAATGCAATGTTTCGAGAGTCGGAATCTGTCATTAAGAGTTGGACTCAATTTTCGATGAATTAAGAAATCAAATTTAGGCCATTTTGGAACGGAGCGCCTGATCTAAGGAAAAGAAAGGAGAGAGAGAGAGATAACAACGATTGATTTCTGCTTGCAAAAGCTGGAGTTAAGCGATAATCGATTTTATTACGGATGAAATGCTTAATAAAAATTGGGTTCGTTCACACTTCTTTTATAATCGAAGCTTCCGTAAACATTGCGACGAAAATACCGGGATAAAAAAATAAAACCCCGACCGAATAGGAAATTTTGCAGAAATTAAACTTTAAAACCTCGAAAATCTAATAATTTTGTACTGGAGTCATTTAAAAATTTTCTTTTGATTATTTTAAGCAGATATTCGTTAAAATGTTTAAACTACCGGTACTAACACTTTTTATTTATTGAGATTTTTCACTTTGTTTATATGAGAAATTTCCGGTAATTTGTTGACGACGTTTCTCTGATTAAATCTTCATAAAAGGAAAACGTTAGCTGGGCGAAAATTTAATGTTTGCGCGTACGAACGATTACAGCGTTAAACGATTTCAGTGCTTGCCAAAAATAATAATAATAAAAAAAAAAACACTGCAGAAACATTATTATTATTGCTATTATTTAAATTTCTATTTCTAGATTGTATTTATGCAGCAGCCACAACTTGATGAAAATTGTACGAACCAAATTAAAGGAACTCGCCGAAAGTCCATTTTCCATGTATGAACACGAAAATTGTTAAAATCTGCATTGTAATTTGTATAAATGTGTTTTGTATGCAGCAGCAGCAGGATTTAAATCGTTGTTTTTGCGTCAAATGAAGGGGTTAAAAATGCTCTTTTAAAGAAATGCAGTTAATTATTGCTCACATGCTTTACTAATATAACAAAATACGCGTGCAAAAATAAAATAAACTCAAGACTTGTAGCCTACAGTATCTCTAATTTTCTGAAATTTGATTAAAAAGCTCTATGTTGAATAACATAAAACTCGCAGCTTCACAAAAGTCAAATAACGGATTTACCGGCATCCTACTTAATTCTGCCTGTCTTTTAATTTGGGCATTTAGAGTGAAAAAAAAAATTTACTAAAGAACTGGCCGAAAAGCGATACTTTTACTGCCACGCGCATTTCCATCTTTAATCTAGGAAATAATAAAAAAAAAAAAAGAAGAAACCCAGACCTAAATCTAATAAGATTGTAAGGTCAATAACACGCGATCCGCAGAGTAGTCGCGCGAGTGCTTTTGTTTAAACTCGGGGTGTATAAATAAATAAATACCGGTAAACAAACACGTTGACTCCGGGTATTAAAATATTTTTGAAAAGATAAGCGCACGGCGGTAGCGCGGATGATAAAGTAAAAGGAAAAACGGAAGAAGATAAACAGTCCCAAATCGTTAATTTACTTCATTTTTTTCTTTTTTTTTTCGTGTGTGTGTATGTTGCTTGCGGGAGAATAAAAAATGAAAGGAGATAAAAAGATTGATCGGTATCTTTTGAACCGCCATCTCAAATACCACAACAACAACGAGAGCGAAAATAAAGCGGAATAGCGGAGAGAAAAGGGAGCCATTGTTGTCAGAATTCAAATATTTATGAGAGTGAATTTACATGCTACGAGTCCCAGCGCCAATTTAACCTCGTTGCACGTGTGTGTGTGCGTGTGTATATGACACGTTTTCACACTTAAATGCGTTCTTTACATTGACTCAACATTCCCTTTAGTAGATATTTAACGCGCCATATATGTCGCACAACAGTATGCGTCTTTTTTTTTTTTTTTGTTTTGTTTTTCTTTCAAAAAAAAAAAAAAAGAATATTTTTTGAAAATTTCACAAATTTTGTTCACAAAAAAAAAAATCATTTTAAACAAGATTTTTTTTATTATTTTAAACGTGAATAAAAAATTTTTAAGCAACTAATTATTATTGATGATGGTGGAAATAATCAAATTAATTAAAATTTAACTAAATTTCAAATATAAAAATTAAAAATTCAATAAAAATTTCAAATATAAAAATTAACCTAATTTTCAATTAATAAAAATAAAAATTTGACCAAATTTCAAACAATAAAAATAAAAATTTAATGAAATTTCAAATAATAAAAATAAAAATTTAATGAAATTTCAAATAATAAAAATAAAAATTAAATTAAATTCCAAATATGTAATAAAATTCTAAATTTTATCTAATTTCAAAAACATCAATGAAAATTTCATCAAATTAAAAATACGGTACATGTAATTAAAATGTAAACCAATTTCCAATGACATTTTTTGAATAATTTTCAATTTACTTTTTATAACTTTTTTTATTATTATTATTTTTTAAATATATTTTAGAACTACATTTTCAGAAAACTAAAAACTTAATAAAATTTCTCCTGTACTTTTAACCCACTTTTTACGAATAATAAATTTTCTAATTTTTCCCCCTCATCAATAACGCCACGCATTGCTTTTTTTTACCTCTTAACGAACTAATTTATCATCGTTATTTCCATAAATCTTTTTTTTTCTTCTAACCCTTTCCTTTTTTTTAAATAAAATATATATTTCGAGACATTATAATACACCCGGGCACATAAAAATAAAAATGGAGGTGATTAATTTGAAGGTGAAGTGAGGACACGACGTTTCTTCAAGGTTTACAGTAAATCAATAATAAAGACAACACTCATAACTAATAATTTAAGATCTTTTCTCAAGTTCACATTTCGGTGTCTGATCTCCTTGAAATTGACTGAGGTCTTAGACCTATAAAAACAATCTTTCAAAAAAAAAAAAAAAAAAGGTTTCATTTTCGAAGATGATAAAATGTCCGTAGAAACAAAAGCGGAAGTGTAAAAGAGAAGAAGAAGAAAAAAGTAAACAAAGTATTGTGATCGGTGTCTCCGGTCTTTGCCACCGCCTATTGATTGGCTGAGCGATACGTAAACACGATGGTAGATAGCAAATAGGAAGACGAAGTTAAGAAAAAGAAAAAAAAAATATTGTAATAGCCTTTCGTCTTCCCTTCGGAGTTCGGACTCGTAGACGTATGAAGGAAGTAAAAAAAAAACAGATAGAGGAAGTGATTCCGAGAGGATGATAAAAACCCAGGAAATAGATTGTAAGAGAGAAAGAAGGAGAGGTGATTTGAAGGGATTAAATTGGGGGAGTAAAAAAAAAAAGAGAGAGAAGAAGATGCCCGGGAAGAAGAAGAAAAAACATCATTCTATGTGTTCATAGATTGTGTCGAGATCAAAGTTAAAACCATAAAACATGATCAAATAAAGCTGTGATTGGTCGAGCTTTAAGTGCGGATCTAGCGAAGGAGATGAGGAAAAGAGATAGATGGGGGAGAGAGAGAGTAAAGGGATTGACAAAATGACGAAGAAAAAAAACATCGTTAACGTTGGATTTTCATTTCTTTAGCACCTCATTCTATCATTCACAACATGGCAAATCTTAGATAAAAGCTTTAAAAAAATCTCCAAAAAAACACATCAATTTTTGATTTACGCCTGCTTGTTTTTACACAAATATAACAAAGTTTTGCTTAAATAAATAGTTTTTGGTTCGATTTGCTCTGGTTTACCAAAAACAAGTTCCCGATTAATTATGCAGAATTTGAGTCCCATTAAACGTGGGTCATTTTAATTTGGACAATAATTGATAGCTTACTACCACCTACTCATTACAACTCATGTCTATGTCTTATTAGACCGAATTTCGAGGTTCAATTGCTGTTTGTTTGTTTATTATTATTTTTTTATAGACTTTTAAAGTGCGGGACAATTTATTTAAAATCTCATGGAATAATTTTAGACATCTAGGATCATTTTAAATTGATTTGCATTGTTTATTTATTTGCCACCGCAAACAAGGTATATAAAAAAAAAGGTCAAACATCGATACAATAAATAGAATAAAAATACATTCAATAGAAAGCGCGCAATAAAATAATAAAGTCTTGTTGGGTTTTCAATTTTTGAATGAAATTTTAGGCGACACCTAGTGTCTAGGTGATGAACAAACCCATCGTTGGAAATGCGTCTTATTAAAAAAAAATTAACTGAATTTCGGAAATAAGAAAAACCAATGAAACAGAAATGTTCCAAGCTTAAACAGCTACAATGAGGCAATTATAAAAGATGTCAATTTAGGTAGGTCAACGTTTTCATCAAAGACTCTTAATACTTGAATGTAAACACAAAATTCGTGTTCTTACGCTCAAAATAATAACGAAATTTAAATCGCAATTAAGATCCAATTTTTTACTAACAATCAAAAATTCGTGCTATTAAAACCTCTCTCGGTACTAAAACCGAAACTTTGATTATATTATTTTTTAAAAAAAGAAAAGTTTAATAACCCTCTCAATTTAGATTCTCCTTTAATACAGTATAAACATTTCCCTATAGCTAATACTGTAATGACTTCAATTCATTCAACGGGAGTTGGTTCAAAAACCTTGAAAATGCTCCAACTATTAATACGCTAAATAAGCAAAATTGCTCAACCTGAATTAGGAAAAGCAGTAAAAAAACTCCCCAAATTTTTTTTTTTTTTTAAGTAAATATGTACCGTATATATAAAAAAAAAATAACAATTTAAGAAACAAAACATCACTCACTTACGAGATAAACTAATATGCTAGAATGTATTTTTCATCTCATAAAGCTCTTGTTTACATTACTTTTACCGTTCGCATATCAAAAGAAAACATAAACAATAGGATTTATTGCTACGCATTCAGTACTGTAGTAGTTAAACGAAATTTGTTTTCTTCTACGTTGCCGTTCCACAAACAATTCATCATTCTAATTAGCCGCAAAATTAACGCAATTAGCGATAATAATAATTATCTCGTAAATTATACAAGAACACATAAAAATATAATTCTTTTTCCCTTTCTTCTTAACATTGTTTGCGTGAAATAACATTGATAAATACGTAAACAACTAATTTCCTATTTTTATATTGAATTAAGCTATTACGTAGAGTGGTAAACAATGCTTTTAAAAGTATAAATCGACTCAAAAAGCCGAGCGCTTGAACTTGAATAAAACTCTAAGTCGACAAAATGTAATCAATCGGATGCAGTCGAAATCGGAATTAGTATCCGACTAATCCTCTCAATGAACAACCGGTTGACTGCGGATAATCTTCCCGAATCGAATCGAGCGAGAGACAAATCACTCGACTGGATAAATATAGAACGTAGAAAGCGAAATTAATAAGCGCAACAACGATAAATGAGAGGAGAGCTAATTAGATTTGATCCGATCAATATTTATTTGCCACCCACCGATAACAAATCTGATTATTTGCTGCTACAGTAACATCTTTCCATATCATTTTTTTTTGGTTTAAAAAAATAATCTTTCAACCTTCGTAAATCAAATTATAACCACTTGTTTTTTCGCTGAGTGGGTATTATTTGCTAAACATCCAGAACGATGCTACGGAGAAGAGAGAGAAAGAGAGAGATTGTGCGTGTACGCGGTGCTCAAAATTGATTTGCAAAAACATCAGCTGCGCCATTACTCAATTTTCTATTCTGGTGATTTCGAGATCAAAAATCTCCTCTCTCCTACTATTTAATTAATTATTATTCAGTTAATAAACTTTGAGAGAAAGATGATAAATAACTCTTCACTCTCTCCCCCTCCGTGTGTCTGGAACAAATCTGTAACGACAACTCCGATTTGAATAATTATTATTATTATGAAGAATTGCACGGTGAGCATTTGAAATATTTTTTTAATTAACCTCGTTCGACCTCTAAAAAAAATAATAAATACTGTACTGGAAAAGTCAACAACAACAACAACAACAACGCCTCTAAACAAACGACTCAAATAAACAAAACAAAACTCTCGTTTTGCCATTGAACTCGTTTGTTCATTTAAATTGCATAGGCGCTTTGCGTGCTTAATGAGCTATCTCTCGCTTTACACAACAATACCATCATCATCAAAATGTGTAACGCAATTTAGTTATTGTTGATAGCGTTTAAAATTTTGAAAAGGGCAAGTCGATTGCCCTCTCACTCATCCTCCCCCACACACGTTTCTCGTTATATACGCGTCTGTTGCAACGGCGGAGAATCACTAATTTTAATGAAAGAGATATAAATTATAAATCGTGGGCTTACCTTGCTCGTTGCCATATCGCTGACCGAACGGTGAGTTTGAATGGTCTCCAATTGATCCAAACACCAATCCAGCTCTTCCAATGTTTCCATGGCCAATTTAACGTAGTTTTCATCTAGGTAAAAATAAAAATAAATAAATAAATGTTATACAAAATCACGTAATTAGCAATTATTTCACGTTTCAATTTAATATATAAACTAAAAGGTTGTTTTGAATTTTAATTTAATGCGTTTTCCTAATGCAAAAACCAATTGAACAAAAATGCATTCTTTAAAAGTCGTCGGAATTTTCTTCGATTGAAGCTCGATATAACTTCCAACAGGTGCACTCAAATTCATGATAATTACCGATGATAGTAAAAGCTAAGCACTAAAAATGCTTTAATTTACTTTCGACTCGAGGTCGAATCGTTGAAACTTTTAGAGTAAACAAAAGGGAGGGTTGAGAATGTTATTTTCGGCGGCTGAAAGTGACGAGCACGTGAAAATATTTGACTGGCACGTAACGCCGAGTAGGCTCACTTGCCAATAAGATTATAAAATAAGCTCTCTCATTTAAAGTCAAATGAGCAAACCCCTTCTATCAAAATAAATCCTTTTAAATGTTTGCTTCCCTTTAAAAATAAACTACAGTAGTTATATAACCCACAAAAATTGTTGTTGTCACAAGTTTTGGCTGCTAAAAATATATATATTTTAATTAAACTTGAAAATTGAAGAAAAACCTACTGGCATAGAAGAGAAAATAACTCACTTTTACTTAACTCGTAAAATGCAGAAAACAAACTTTTTAAAAGTTTTTAAATTTAATAAAGTTAATAAAACAGTTACAAATGAATTTAAAAACCAATTCGGTAAAACTTTATGCTTATGCTTAGGGAGGAGGGGGAGAAACCGTAAGGCTATAATCTTAATATTATGCAGAAATATATTTCCTGTTTTCAAAACCTCCTTAAAATTTCTTATAACAATCAAAATCTAGGTGAGATTGTATTCCTTATTCCTTGCAGATGATGAAAGTGTTATAATGACAAAAGTTTCCACGTGCTAGACACCTCGTTCATTGCATTATTTATTACCTAACATTATTTTTTGTGTTAAATAGTAATAGCAAAATAACTATAAAATAAACCATATATTAAATATTAAAGTAACTGCCAGTAAATTGAAGGGGGCTTGCAGTAATAACAAGATATCTCCATTTTTATGAACTTTGGCAAACAAAGATTAATCTCAAATATTTTAACGCGTGAACGAGTGAAGTTTGCACGTAAAAATGCAGGGTAACCATCCAAAATGTGTACCTGCTAAGTTTTTGCTACGAATGGTCGAGTTTAAAGGCTCATTTGAGGAGCTAATGCACGGGAGTAAATACCAAATTATTGTGCATGCAATGAAAACTAAATTGAATTGCATGAGCTCAAATTTTCATCTGTAATTTTCCGAATGAATTTTCCTTCAACTTTCTCCTTTATCTCCCTTTCAACTTATTTCATAAACATAACAGTAGCTGGAGATATCTCATTATGGCTGCGCAAGCCCTTCGTTTGCCCTAAAATCGTTTTTAACTACTTAATATTTTGTAAAAGTTGACATATTAATACCGTAGTGCATGCGTGTAAATAATAATTATTACGCATACCCGGTCACACAATTGTTATCTTCAGTGTCATCTAGGTTTGGATGGAAACAAAATCATTTTTCCACAAGTAATACAATCAGCAACAATAAAGAAGTTGTTTCAGAGCAGCATTACTGTAACATATTAATCAATAGCATTGATTTATATTGAAACTATTTTATCTTAATTTCTGATCTTATGTCGCTTTTGATTAAGCTATGATGAACTAAAACATGTTGGCTGACATAAAGAACTTACAGTGTTTACCATAACCCCGTTGAAATAATTCTAATTATTTAAATAGCTTAAAATATAGTACTAAATTATTAATCTACTCATCATAATAATTATCCGCATAAATGATGAACCTTTTAATTTTACATAACTGGTATTCTTTCAAAATATTTGAACTGAATTAGAAGAATGTTATACCCAACAAGAAAGAGAATGGGTAAAGGGGGAGGATTAAATAGTTTCAAAATTAAGTGTAAAAGAGAAGCAAATTTATATTTGCATCTCAAATAGAATGAGGCCAACATTTACTTAAAAGTATCTTTGAAAAGAGAAAAAAAAATCATAAGCAAAAAATTACAGTAGTCGTTTCATATATTTAAATTTTAAAGGTTCGCATTTCTAAAACTACAAAGATGACAACTTGATCCAAGAAAAACTGCGCAATTGTCACGTTCGAACGTAAAGCAATTATTATTGTTGGAGAGAAACATTAATATAAGTACAAAAACCCACCAAACCATTTTTATTTTTGGGGAGGGGGAGACTTAAAAAGATGTAGTGTTCTTAAAATAAATTTAAAAATTATAAAACTTTGCTTTACAATAACCATTTCTTAACAGGCTCTTAGCCTCCCCTTTTCCCATCTACCTCCATTGACAACCAGTCAAATTAAATTTTCACCCTTCTAAACTTCTACAATCTACATGTATTCTGGCAATTATATTTCATTCATACCGGTAATAGTTTTTTCTTCTTTCTTTTATCGTTTATGTAAACAAACAGTCTCACATTTTCCTATATAAACTTGCAAACGTAAAAATATTTTTTTTCAGCAATTTGCTTCACATTTTTAATTCTAAACGTTAATAAAAATTGACAACTTATGTGAAGCTACTTTGGTGCAAACTTTGCTTTAAAACAGAATGATACTATAGTAGTAATAAACTGTCAAAATATCTGAAAACCGAATTTTAATAGTGATAATCACCTGCAAAAAATCTTTACAAAAAACATTTAAAAATATGAAAAAAAAAAACAGCTTAATTTTTAACCTGCTAAAATTTAATAAGCATATGCAATTCTCTATAATACTATTTTAAAATGCCCAATTAATTTTTCACTTTAAATTATTAAAACAGGCATAGCTTAAAAGTATTAAAACAGTAAGTTTATCTTAACTAAATTAGCTGCTTACATCAACCTAATAATTATTAACAGCTAGAAGTTTATCAAAAATTTCATCAGAGAAATAGTTAATAATTTGCAATCTAATCAATTCATCTTCGTTCAACAAAAATAATGATAATAATAATAAATTTTAAATTTTCTCTCAATTCTAACTAATTAAACCTCATTAATTTCTTCATTCGTTATAAATCGCAATATTTTTCATGGGAACCTTAAACTAAAAAACTAAAATAAATACTGCAAACAAAAATCAATATTAAAGATAAGGCTTAACGTGTTTCATCAAATTGTACATTTATAGATTTCCCAAATAGATAAGTTTGTGGCAGAAAAAAAAAAAAGAAAGCTTTATTATAGTTTCTCCTAAGATTATATTAAGATTCGCCAACTCCACCGAGAGATTTTAATCTCGGTTGTTTGACTAAAATGTTTCGTGTAATGTCACAACCCCTGCGCTGCTGCTTAATAACCATTCTATTTAGTATAATATACTAAATAGAATGGTTGAAGGGGAGGGGGGCGACTAGAGGGTGGAAGGGGTGGGGTCTGAAACAACTTCCGCGCGAATCAATTTATCGATTTGTAATGTCTCAAAACACCGCATTGTGCGAATCACACACACACAGGGTTGCCCGTTCCAATCACTAGATGACACTGTTGTTTCGCTATTAAAGATGCATGACCGTCAACTTTCACATTTCCCAAATCAATAAATCGTCTCCAGGTATATCACATCAGGCCTGTATCACATACGGTATATATAAGATAAAACCACCATCGGTGATGCTACTACTTATACTATAAAAAAAAATTTTAATTAAATTTAACGTTAAACGATATTTACCTCCGTAATTCAGAGTTTTCTGCGGTTGGTTGCTGGGTGTCGAAGACGACGAACGTCTGGATCTATTA
The DNA here is from genome assembly GCA_034692225.1 of Polydesmus complanatus. Classification (NCBI taxonomy): domain Eukaryota; kingdom Metazoa; phylum Arthropoda; class Diplopoda; order Polydesmida; family Polydesmidae; genus Polydesmus; species Polydesmus complanatus. The sequence continues at coordinate 15,874 of JAQGAZ010000831.1, forward strand.
AAACAAATAAGAATTAAAATTAAATAAATATCTTTTTTTTTTTCTTAGTTTTTTTTTTTAAGGAATGTATTGTAATATTTTCAAATTAAAAATATAATTTTTTTTTTTAATTTTTTAGATTTTTGTTTGAATTTCAAGCCAAAGTACAGTACCTCAAAGCCTGAGCCGGAGATAAAGTGGTGGACCTGATTCACATCGAAAGAAGAAGAAGAGATTTTTGATTGACAAAGACAGCAGAACAAAGATGGAGAGAGGCAGAAAGAGGAAGACAGTGAGTGTGCCAAAGGCAAGAAAAAAATTAAAATAAAAACAAACAATGAAAACAAAACAAAAAAAAAAATTTAAAGGAAAAAATAAAATAAAAATCACATCCAACAAACCAAATTTAAAAGTAAATAAATAAAACATAGTATGGCTTAAAAGTAATGCAACTGTTTTTTTTTATATATATATAAAACAGATATAAATCAATGCTAGAATCTTCAAGTAGATGCCTAAAGACGCTACTCGCTAAAGGAAATTACTTAGTAACAGTTCTGGAACCCTACAAGTGGAACCATGTACAGTACATTATCTTCTCAATGTGGTCTATAGTCTTTGGTGAACAAATAACAAAATTTTAAGTTTAAGGCAAAAGAGGCTTTTATTTAAGACCCAAAACTTTAATACTCTTTACATCTTAATATAAGGGCTAACTTTTACAGCCTCAATTGAAAGGTCGCTGTTTGGGCACTGTGGGACAACATTCAAAAATTGCGACCGACCAAATTTGCGTACATGATTCCATTTCTAGAGTTCTAGAACTGTTACTAAACGTAGGGAAAAAGCCTCCTTCGGTGAATAGTTTCCTTAAGCATCGACTTTTTAAATATTAGCATTAGTTTGAACCTTTAGTAATAAATACAAAAGTTTTATTAAAACAGTCGCATTCATTTTATGCCAAACCGTGTACTTGCATTTCCATTTTTTTTTTTTTTATCCTTCTCACACTTTTCGTACATATTCCTCATCATTTTTTTTTCGGAAGTTTTTACAAACTCAAAAATTGAAAAACCAAAATAAAAAAATTCGCCAAACTGACCCCCCACAAAAAGAAAAAGAAATTATATCAAGAAAAGAGTGAGAGAAATGTGTGTGAGTGAATGAGATAGTATGTTTCATATATAAATATAATATATGAGTGATAAAGTGTGAGAGAGAAAAATTGTGCAGAAAAAAAAAGCGGAAAGAGAAAAAAGAAAACAATAATCGATAAAAAAAAATCATATAGAATTGGGGAAAGAAACAGAAAAAAAAATAATAAACCCGAAACGAACTTACTTGTTTGATGTAGCATTCGTTAAACTGACGTAATTATTTCGGACACTGCGGAGACTCGCCAAAATCTGCGCGAATGGAGTAACAATCAAATCTTCACCATGTCTATAAGAAAAAGAGAAAAAAATATTATATAAGTTTTTATTAAGAATAAAAATGATAATTTTAGATTTTTGCCGGAGGCATTCAATTACAACAACCAACGAAATAAAAAAAAAACAAGCAGCGCGACTCATGTACATGAAATATGATATTCGTCTGGGTTACCAACAGAGTCCATTTCGTTTATTTATAGCGCTTGTAACTTATACGTATATTCCGTAACAATATTAATAAAATTTCAGAGCTAAAAATACGAAAAAATCAAATTTTGTTTTAAGAATTTTCATTATTATTATTTTTTTTTGTTTTCGTATCTTTAAGGTATAAACTTTTTTATTAGACTGTACTGTAATTGTTATTATGAAATTTAATCCGAAAATAAAAATTTCTTTATGTAAGAGTAAAAGTAAACATTTTCGTTAAAGATAAACTTGATTAAAACACAATAAACTTTTTTGATTATATTAAAATTATTTTGCTTATAAAAATAAACAAAAAAATTAAAAATTAATTGAAAATAAAATTTAAATCTAATGATAATATTATGCTACTGCCGCAGCTAACTTTTAAAATATGTCAAATTAACGCAAACAGTATATTCAATACAAAATAATTTATAACATTCGAAAACGTAAACAAAATACAGCAAAAATAATTAATAAACTCATCGCTACTATCTTTTTTTAAAATAATTACGAATTTAATTACTCAAAATAATTATGTGGAAAGTAAACAACGTTGTTTAGAGAAAGTACACCAAACGCATGCGCGGTTGCGTAACGACAAAAAATGCATCTCATTAGTTTCACATTTCTCGCGAGAATTAAAAATACACAACGAATACACAATTAAAAACTTTAATCTTAAAATACCAAAAAAAAAAAAACATGTAACAATTTTGAATTTTCTTTTTCTTGCATTATAAAAAATCCAACGTCGACGCAGATTGAAAAACCCCAAAAAATTGTTCCCTCCCCTCAAATAACTAAAATCGACGCATGCGCTTTCATCTCCTATCGATTTATCTCACCGAAACGCTCTCCAACTACTACCACTACTACTACACCTTTACCTATTTTCAAAAGAATAAAAAAATGTTTTTCCAAAAACCGCCAAAAAAAAATAAATTATAATATATTTGACAACTAAACGAGAAATAAAATAAGAAAAAGATATTATATTAAATTGCACGCAAACTTCTTGTTACATCTTCTTATATCACGCGAAATGAGATATAAAAATATAATATATAAAAAAAAAAAATAGATAATAGTAATGAAAAATGTTTGTCGAGTGTGTATTTATGATTGGAGAGTAGGTGACATTCACTCACATCATCCCCATACTTAGTTCATGCATGTTCTGATTGTCATCTTCCACCTAGGCCAGTCCATCGCGTGCACATCACACTTTAAAAACGAGGCGCGGAATCCAACTCCGAATCCAGAAGGATGCGCGTGAGCGAATGGAAAAGGACGCGCAATTGCATAGCCGACGACGTGGAGATGAGAGTGTGAGAGGGTATTTTTAGATTCAAACTTCATCGTCGATCATCATCGCGCAAAACGAATTCATCGTTAGTCGATCGACGAAGCGACACGCACACTGTACGAGGAGGTACTTGAAAAGGGAAGGGATGGAGAGAATGAGGGATTGAGAGAAGAAGGGTGAAGGGGGTAGAGAGCGTGGATGTGAGAGGGTGGTGCTGGTTGCCATGGCTACTTCTCTACTAGATACGGATGAGATGCAGCGGCTTCCAAGAGTAAGAGTGCACCGGATGAATCTACATCTTTTTTTTTTTCTTCCTTTCTTATTATTATTATTACTTTTTTTGGTTTCATCCCCCCCCCCCCCCCTTCAAATCGCTCTAAGAAGTAAAAATAACTAAATACATTTTTTACTTTCGGGTTTTTAATTTTTTTGTTTTTTTAATACAGTACGAAATGAATTTTAAAATTATAATTAAATATTTTTTGTGAATAATTCGACACACTACACCGTGTTCGTTAAAAAACCGTTGAATAGCTCACGTGTTAAATAAAAGGTTGAGGCTGCATTAGCTAATGAAACAAACATTAAATGGCACTGACACTAAAACTATTTTCATCTAAACTATAATAGCAACTATTTTACACTTTTTAAAACCTGCTCCGAGTAAAAATTAACGTCCCAATGACGTCATTATTAATAAAATGGCTTTGACTGAAGAGGACAGAATAGCGAGTGGAGTCTTGCCGCGTGTGTTGAGGCCGAAGGGGGACATTTTCAACACAAATTGTAACAATTATTTATTAAAAAAATTGTTAAAGTGAAGTTTATTATATGTGTTATTTAAATATTTAGAATATTAAAATGCTTTAATACTAATTGAGTTGGGTAGTTTTTTTAATGCTAACGGTATTAAACGTTTTTTTTTTACGAACACAGTATATAACAGTGTATAATTATTATAAAAAGTTGTAAAAGATCATTTTTCAAGCTAAGCTGAACTTGTTTTCAACACTTTATTTTCCATGTATTAAGGGGTAAACGAATGAATTTTGAGTGCAAAAATGTGGTTTGCCTGCAGCAGGTTTTAAAATCACGCTTTTGTACCAAATGAGAAGGGGTTATAAATGCATTTATTTTTTGCACACATGGTTTTTAATATAACATAACTACAAATTCATCGAGACAAAAAATGCAAAACTGTTATCAAATTTTTATAATAATAATAATTATCAAATGTTCGTTTTAATGGCGACATTAATAATTACTGAATGCAACGAATATATTTTTTTGGTTAATAAAAAAAATTACACCTTATTAAAATGTATTTTTTTGTTTGTTACTTGTAAAATATTGTTGTTTTATTCATCTATTTTCGTTGATACTTTTGACCTTTTCATAAAAGTGCGTTTCATTTTTCTCCAACCGTTGCAACGTTAGTTAGGCATTATTTTTTTTTTACTCTTTTTGAAGCTCGGATATATTTATATCCAGTGAGCACGCGAATGTTTAGATGATGTGGAAAGATGAGGAGGACCGAGAGAGAGATAGAAAGAGCCAGAACGATGGAGAAAGAGAAAAAGTGAAAATCTCTAGCTACTAATTCCTAATGTCAGACTTGCATCATAAAAATAAGCTCTGGTGACGCGGTTACGTGTGACGTGGAGTGGAACGGGCCAACAACAAACAAAAAAATAAATAAATAAATGTCGAAAAAAAAAAAAAATAAATATAACCGAAACCTAATCATTTTTTTTTTTCCTGTCTTTCTTTTCATTTGTAAAAGCACATTTATCGTTTACATAAAAGTGAGATTTTGCCTAACATCGTCATTTCGCAGTTTTATGCGCGTTCGGCGCTATTTTATTTTATTTTTTTTTATAACGGTTATATTTTAACTGTCACACATTTTGAGTTTATGGAGAATTAAAGTGTTCCGAGTTGTTGTACGATTTTTCTCGTATCGAGGCAAAATGGGTTTTTTTCCCCGAGATCAAAAGCTTTTTCCCTCCGATGGGAACCATTTCATAAAACATTCAACGGCTTTCGAATAAACAAAATAAAATAACGAAATCGATGGAATGCCACGATAAAATGTTGTTGTTATTATTATTATTATTACCGTAGTTCAACTTAAAAGTGAATTAGCGCTCGTAAATAATAAATATCGTTTCCTTTTTTATTAAAACAAAAACAAACAAAAACCGTAAAAACCCATCAAAAATGTTTCTTCAAAACAAAAAACAAAATAAAAATTTATTATTTATTTATTTAATTATTTTTATTTTTTCTAAAACTAGTGTATTCGAAATTTAAATCGACTTTTCATTTTACGTGCAAATTAAAAATTGATTTAGCGAAAACCTCATTGACATAATGACGTATTAACTACTGTGTATTTCCATTAAGTTGTATTGTAAATTTTGGGTTAATATGTTGACACCGGTACTACATTTTTATATTTAGATTTAGAAAATAATTGTACCGATAAGTAGATATTTTAAACACAGATTAGAACAATTAAATGTCAATTAAGTGTCATGAAAATATTTACATTATTAAAAGAATTTAATAATAATTCAGCTAGGTTCGTTTTCTTTCCGTACACTGTGTATAATAGTTTTTTTTGAGTAAAAAAGAAATTAGAAGAATTATTACAAGTTAATGATAAAATTTTCCTCTTTAAAAAAGCCATTGAATTATGGAAAAAGATGCTTGAAAGCTTTTTTTTTTATTCCTCCCCTCTTCCTAATTATTCGATTAATATCATAGTTTAAACACGAATAAATTACATTAATTAATTATTAGGGAAACGAGGCAACGATCGACGTCGTTCGTCATTTGACTCAAAGTCAAAATTTACTCTTTACGGCACTTCTGCCAAATTAATTAAGATAAGATTTTTCGTCGAGTGTCACTGATAGTTAGCCGAGATTAAAAGAACGTTAAATAGGAGTAATAATAATTTAAAAAAAAAAACTCTTAATTTTTAAGCGATAAATTAAACTAAATTCAAAAAAAAATTACTGATCGGCATTGAATCAATATTGTTTTCCTGCAAATACGAGTACAACAATAATTGCAATCATTACAAAAAAAAAAAAACAACATGGTACGTAATGGATACTTTAATAATTAAGATAATTAAAAATCTTAATTGCGCTTAGTAAACGTTAATTAAAGTTAATTGAATATATTATTTCAATTCGGAATTTTTTTTTTAAGTTTTCTTTTTTTTTTCTTTTACCGGAAATAAATATTTTAGCTGTAGTAGCCCAACTGTACAGTAATTTCAATCGCTGCAAACACTACTATGTTATTTCAAAAAAACATTTTGTAAACAGATTTATCCGGTTTATACGTAAACTGTTAAGCACTTAAAAAAATTTTCTTTTTTTTTTTTTTAAAAAAATTTGAAACCTTGTTAATAATTATTTTATTATTTAGAAGGTAACTAAGTGGCGTGCCGGGCGTATTCGTTTCATAGAAAACCGATCGCAACTTCTCATCTTCCTGACCAATCCCTCAAATCATCTCAACTAATTAAATAATCTTTAATAATTGCGGTTTCCAATTCTACATATTATAAATACTCTTCTCTCTCGCTTACCACTTTAAAACTAACTTTGAACAAGATAACAACAGGTAATATTTAATGCTACACAATTATATTCATTAACTTTTTTTTTTAAACACGGTGTACAAAAAAAAAAAAGAGTACCCAATTAAATTAATACAATGTATTATGTATTTGAATAACACATAGAAAAACTTTTGCTTTAATAATTTTTAAAGAGAATATTTAAACATCGCTTAGAACAATTCAAATTTAAATAAAAGTCCTTAAAGTAAAGTTTCTCCGTGTGTCATTCAAATATTTCGATTAAGGATGAAGAATATTAATTCAGTTAGGTGCGCATTTTTTTTTTAACGAACACCGTGTATAGTATCGTTAACTATATTTTTGAATTTAGATTTTATATGATGGAAAGTTTGAGCAGAATGATTGTCCTACTCTTCGTGATCCATGTCATCTTTTTTCAACATTCATCGGCGCAAAGAGGATGTGGTTATGGATGCAGAAGATATAATAATAGACCTGGTGCAGGCCCGGGTGGTGCAGGCACTGGAGGAGTTTTCCCTAGGCCCCGTCCGCGTGTTCAGACAATTGACATCGAACCAGAAGAAGAAGAGGAGGAGGAGGAGGAGGAAGAAGAAGAAGAATTACCCCGAAGACTCTCCGGTTACCGGCGATACAGGCCATATAGGAGGAGGTATAGGTCGGCATTTGATGCGATATAAGCGGCATGTTACTATTATTATTATATTTTTTTATTGCGAAAAATAAGACAAAAGTTGTCAAATTTCCAATGGGAGAAAAAGATTTTAATTTTTTTCTTTCATATTTTCGTCACTAAAACCCAAGTTAAAATTTAACCTCGTGAAACTAAAATTATATCAAGTATAGTGCAATAATAATTATGAGCCAGACGGTTGTGTGCCGAGCAGTAAGCTTTCGTAGATTAAAAATTGTAGCGGCTAACATTTTGTAATTATTCTTATAGTTTTAATGCATTAAAATAAAAATAAAAAAAAAATTAAAAACAACAACTGAAGTTACCAAAAATAAAATGACGCTGACGTTACACTTCCGCTTATCGAACATCCGTCACAATATTATGAAATTTATTACCCCCACAATTTTAAAGCTTTGTTATTTTCCATTTTTATAAAATATATTTCTACATAATCATAACGAAACAAAATGGTGTTCATCCACCCAAACTTCAATGTATCGACTCTTAAAAAAATGTTTGATTTCACGTAGAAAATGATCCAAATTTAAAATTAAAGCTCAGCAACAACAACAAAAAAAAAAAAAAAAATGGAAAAAGAAGGGGGTAGAAAAAGCGATGGATGGACTGAGAGAAGTAGCGGTAAGTGAGCTTTAATTTGAAAAGTTGCTAATGGATTGATCTACGATTTCCTTTCTTTTCATTCACTCGTGGCATCATTGTAAATACACGTACAGTACGGACAGATGGGGGAAAAGAAAATGTCGATTCTTTCAGCTCTTCATTTACGAACGCGCGACTTACATAAAAGAAGAAAAGGAAGAAGAAGAAGAAGAAAAAAATATATAACCTAGAACGAGACGAGAGAGTAAATAAAACACACGCCAATAGAATGCAATCAAGAAAATTCATCCAGCATCCAAACAAAACGAATCTCTCTTCCGACTTCATCTCCGGAATAAAAAGTCAATATCAAAATGCAAATAAACCAGAACTTAACCAAATTCACCATAATATGAAAAATAGCGAACCTCGCGCACAACTTGTTCCCGCCATGAAATTAAAATGCTAATCTTAAAATTTCCGCTTTCTCTCCATCACTCTGTCGAAATTCTCTCTCTAACTCCATCACTCTGTCGCTTTTCTCTTACTACATCACGCTGTCGTTTTTCCGTCTCCATCCTTCTGTCTTGTCGAAACGTCAACGCTATTTATATAAAGTCACTTCACTATTCGAATCCAGAGTGAAAGAAAAAACGAATAAAAAATAAAAAAAAATAGAAGATACAAATCAAACAAAGCAGAAAATGTGAACATGTCGATCTACATCTATGCTTCAATTATGCGGTAAAATATCAAACTTTCATCAAGATAACATCTGCAATGTATCGAAGTAACCAAAAAAAAAAAGGGGGGGGGGGGAGAGCTATCATATTATATGTAAATAAAATCAAACAAAAATTCAATAAAAATACAAACTATTTTTTCTTCTTCTATCAATGAAAAAATAAGGAATAATATTATACTGTATATAAAATATAAACTCCGCTATTTTAAAGATTCGATCATGTGAAATTTAATCCGATGAAAGTATCTCAACTAGAATAATATTTTACTAAGATTAATTATGCAAAAAAAAAAAATGTATATTTGAAAAAAAAAAAGTTTTTAAGTTTTCAAGTTTTATTTAAAAATTCGGTAAACAAGAATTTGAATAAATTTTAAAAAGAATCGATAATCTAGATTAAAATCTAATGAATACCAATGTATTTATTTATTTTTTTGCAAAGAAATTGAACCTTTATATTTTATAATAATTATTAATAACCAAGCAACCAAGTTAAGCGATGAAAGCCTCGGGACACCGCATCTGTTGGTTGCAATCGCAAATCTAATTATAATGTCAGCAATAATACTAATGACGTAAATTGGACTTTCAAAAAAATATATATATATATATTAAAAAAATTCCCCCTATGGCTGCATATGGCAACACATGCGGCTTATCTGCTCCTCAATACAAAACATACTGTGTTATGATACAACATTTAATGATTTCCATTAACAACATAAATCACTTTCACTAATGACTATTAAAATGATCAACCCACATCATTCTTCTTCTAAGACATTCTTTTTTTTTTTTGTGTGTTTACATGCAAAAATATTTCAAATTATTCATTTTCTATGTGCTTTTTATTACACATCTTTAATAGAAATACAAACACAAAAAAAAAAAAAAATGCTTTTATTTTTAAAAAAAATAATAAAATCGCTCGAATAAATTTAAATATAAATAGCGCATCATTTTTTTTTTGTATATTGTATTTACACGGTTTGCAGAAAAAAGTGCACCCATCTAAAGTAGTTTTAAATACTTTTTAAAACTTAAATATTTTAGTAACACAGAGAAAAACTTTTATTATGTTTTATAGTCTTCCTAATTTGAATCTGGGATATTGTAGAAGTGCGCCAACGTATGATATAGATACATGAGACAACCTGGATGAAGCTGTTGTGTAGTTAGTAAGTATAATGCTCGTTTTGCAGCGTGTTTTATTGTCGGATTAAGATCATTGATCATCTCTCATTCAAATATTTACATTATTATTAAGATGTAATGCTAATTCAGTTGCGTTTGCTTTTTTCCGCACACCGTGTAATGGTATATAATATTTTATCATACTTAAAAATATTTACATATTTATGCGAAATATTTAAATTTGAATGACTAAAAGCAAAAAGTAAGCCAAGTTCATCTTCTGCTCATTTTAATAAACTAAAAATAAAAGCTCTTTCCACTTATTTTCGATGCAAAAACCCTTTTATTTTGATTTTAATAATGTTGGAAAAGTTGTTACGCAACGTAAATAAATATAATAAGTGCCTCAATTCATTTTTTTTTTTTTTCATTAAAAAAAAAATAATAATAAACAAGAAAAGCATAGGCTATTAAAAACATAAAAGTATCATTCCATAAAAATAAATATATATCCTCAATTAGTGTTTGTCGTATTTTCATGTTTATGTCTGTCAAGTATTAAGCTTTTCATTCCACACACAAAAACGAAGAGAAAAAAAAAAATTGTCCAATTCCGCGCGGTAGTTTTTTTCTTTTCTCCCTTTGTATTTTTCCGCGCGTGTGTTTGACACATTTATAAGAGTGTTAGAAAATATGTATTCCGCCCAAACGATCGCAATAAAAGTAAAAGTTGTCCCAACGCATAACATAATATACCTTCAGATAAATCATGAAAAAAAAAAAAAAAAATAACAACAATTCAATAAATGTGTAAAGTGCGTTTCACGTATTCATTCATCATATTATTTTATAGTTCGATAATCGTTGCTTTTGAGCAACCAAGTAAAACGTTTTTTTGCAAACGTAAGGAAAGATAAGATTGACATACCGATAAGAAGAAGAGAAACAGAAAGTAAAGGCAAATACTTCGAAAATTAAAGAAAAACAGAGAGCAATTTGAGAAATAAAAGATAGGAAAAACACACAGATACAAAATAAACAAAAATAAAGTAAACGCTGGAATTTTTATATAAACAAAAAAGCAGAGAAACATGTAAATATTATAATAGGGTAATAATTTATTTTACGTAGCAAATTAAAAAATAAAATAAATAAATAAATAAAAAAGGCAAAAGAAAAAAAAAAACGGAGGCTAGAAAATGATACCTAAAAGTATTTCATGGAAATAGAAAGAAAGCAAATAACAAAAGAAAAAAATAAAAAAACAAGAAGCAAAAAGTAAAACCAAATTAAACAAAAAAGTTGATGTTTGCGTTGGGATATACGGCTCTAAAAAATGTATTAATCTGTGTTTTAACAAGTAATAAGTTAGTGAGAATAACAATAAAAATTCAAATAAAATAAAAAGAAAAAGTAAAACCGAATAAAACAAAAACAGTGATTCAATGATGCAAAATCCAGAAACGAAATGAAACACAGAGATTCCAAACTAGACCAAAAAGTGAGTCAGGGAAACAGAATAAAATAAAAACAAAAAACATTGATTGAGTGAGGCCAATCGAAGCGAAACAGAAGCAAAATGAAACACTAAGAAACCAAACGAAACAAATATTAGAAAGAATTCGAATAAAACAAGAATGAGAAAAGACGAATGAAACCAAATGCAACATAAAGAAACCAAAAAAAGTGATTCAGTAAAACCGACTAAAACAAAAAAAAAAAAATTAGAATTAAAGAGAATCCAAAAAACACCAAAAGACATGAAAGTAAACGAGAGAAAGCGAGATACAGTATAAGCAAAAAAAAAATAAAGAGAGAGAGAGAGAGGTAGGGAGTGAAAGAGAAGAGATCGGGTACCTCTATAATAATTATTATGTAACGCATTTGAAAAACAACCAAAAAAGAAAAATTAACATAGTAACAAAATGAAGGAAATAAAAACGAAAATGAAAGAAATAACGAAGAAAAGATAAAAATCGGAGCCAAAAAAAAAATAAACACTAAAAAAAAAAGATACGAGTCTTTTGAGACTTAAATAATGAGGATGAAAGACAGATAGAAACCAAAAAAGAGTTACAAAAATGTAGACAAGACTTAGAAATGAGACAGAAAACAGAAGAATGATAGAGAGAGAGTTAGTAGACGAAATAGAGAGAGAGAGACGAAAATCCCTTAAACTCCCCCTTAGTAATGATTTTCACTCAGCATCAGTCGAACAATAAATCGAACCGGAAGGAGTAGAAGAAAAATAGAAAGTATAAACAGAAACACATTTGCAGAATGTGAGATTTTATTGCTCAAAATGTCAAATGAAAGGGGTGGGGGGAAAAATAATAATAAAATAAAAAAAAATGGCGTGGGTTTGTTGGAAAATTTGATATCAACGCCATCTGTTAACAACCGTCGTCTGCTCTCCATCATCGCCATTTTACAAAAATCAAAAACAGAGAGAGAGAGATGCGATCATTTCGGTTCCAGTTATACAATAATATATTAGATGTTTTTCAAATTGATTTTTGTGTACTCACCAATTACCCCTCCTCCCTTCATCTCCCTCCCTCTCATCAGCATTTCCACTCCCCCCCCACCCCTCCCCCCTCTCTCTCTCTTTCAGTCTCTCAATAATCTCGGCGAAATCGATAGCGCGTAAAAATTCGTTTTAAATGCTAATATTGAATTTTTTGGTGAGGGGGTGTAGAAAAGATGGAGGATCATAAAATAAGCGAACCTTGACTTTTAATATGAATAGAAAATTTTTTTTTTTTGCTGGAGGAGGATTTTATGTAAACAAAAAATTTAACCCTGACTAATAATATTCCAAGCAAAATAAAAATAAAAAAGAATAAAAAAAATTTACCCCCGGAAAATAAACAGCATCTCTCTCTCCCTATAATATCTTACAGTGGAACCTCGATAAATGGAAAACCTCAGTAATTCCATGTGATTTTTTGGGAGTATTTATATAATGTATAAGTCAAAGTTTTAAACATCTAAACCTTTATAACTCAAATTTTAAACAACTAAATCTAACCTCTATAGTTCAATCAAGATTTTATACAATTCAACCTATGTAACTCAAAGTTTCAAACATCTCAAACTCTGTAAATCAAAGCTTTTGATCAACTCAACCTATGTAAATCGGAGCTTCGAACATCTAAACCTGTATAAATTGAAGTTTTAAAGAACTAAACCTCTATAGTTTTAGGTATTATAACCTCTTAACCTTAACTTCTAACCTCTTAAGTCGAAGTAATAAACAAGTACACCCAAATGAACCAAAGTTTTGGTCCAACTGAACCTCTCTTCTCGCCAACTCTTTCCATCGTATTGAGAAGCAGTAAGAAATGAAAAGCGGAATATATTTTTCGAAATTCTCTCTCTTTCTTCATCACTCTGGCTCCTTGAAATCTTTCTCTATCGTTACGGGGAGAGAGAGGGGAGATTCAACTTAAAAGTGTCGCGTCGAAATATTTTGCATATATTTCTCGAGCGTAATTTTAATGTTTAGTCTGCTTTTGGTGAGTGAGTCGCACGGTGTACAACACAAACAGCAACAGCATTAGAAGCGAGCCATTCGAGTTGAAAGATAGGAGGATTTGCAAAAATAAACACGTCTACTCTTCCATAATAAAAGCCCTTATTTATCTGCTGCTGCCACCTGCCTTTCAAATCACGTTCATTTTACGTTAAGTAAAATAAGGCGTGGGAGAAGGAGGAGGGAGAAATCTAGAAAACGCATTCGTCCGTATTAATATCTGGCATTAACATAATCAATGGGGGGGGGGGGGAAAGAAGGGAACAAAAATTGCCGCGCGGAAAATTCATTTTATTTTTTAGTTATTTCGAATAAAAATGAAACTTTAATTTTATTTCTAGTTTTTTTTTTTTTTTAACTGAAATATAAATTCGATTTTCAAGTTTTAAATTAAAATAATCAGTTTCATTAATAAATAGGAAAACTACTTATTTTTCCGTATTTTTGCAGATATAACCTCAAAACCTTTTTTTCTTTTTGTTATTTATTTGTTAATTTCTTTATTTTTTATTATTGTTTATATAGTCAGATACTTTAATTTGCAGTTCAACAACAAAAAATACAACTCAATTTCGCGATCTCGTGTAAAAAGTTTGACATTCGCGCTATAATAATGTGTAGGCTTATTTTCTACCCCCGCTGATGCGAGAGGTAGAGACCCTGTCAACACTTGTCTGTTAGAATTTAATTAAATTATCGTAGTGAATTCCATCGATTCTATTACGGAATGCAGAAGAAAGATCAAAAAAGAAAATATCTCCCGTTATTATAATAAAAATATTATTTTAATAAATATTTTCTACACGAACCTATACGGTGTGCCGGAAAATAACTGTACCTAACTGAATTAGTATTAAATCATTTTTAATAATGTAAATATTTGAATGACACATGGAAAAACTTTAATAACTTTTTTTTGTTATATTAAGTCGTTCTATTCTGTGTTTAAAATATCCTCTTCCGGTCTCAACACAAGCATTATACCCACTCACAATGCCCCCTCTTGACTACACACGAGCTTCATAATTTTTAAAATTTTTTAAAAACTGATGTTAATTAGGAATTCAATTCCATATTATAAAGTTGCCATATAAATGATGCGATCGATAAAATACTATGGCGTCATTTTAATTCCAAACATATTCCCCCAATTAAAAAGTTTGCCAAAAACATTAAAAAAAAATAATAAGATTATTACGCATTAGTAATTATAATAAATTCTGATTTAATTAATTACAAAGTATAAAATAATATTGGAATTATTTGGAGCAAAGTAATAAAAAAAAAATTTTGAAAGAATTAATAAATCACAGATTAACGTCACATATTGCGGAAAATTAAATAGAGCGAATTTGGCAAAGTCACGGAACGAGTAAGAAGACGTGAATGAAGACGTATACCCCTCCCATCATCCCCCATATCACTCTCTCTTAACCCCCCTTCCGTCAATCCCTCCGTTACATCAACACACTTTCGCTTTCCGGCTTTTAGTTGCTTCGAAGCGTGTTGAGCCCAGCAAGTCGTCTGCTTCTCATGCTGATTCAGCTATCCAAACAGCTGGATTCAAAATCGCGACGTTTTTCCAACGTTGTTTTTTTTTTTAATATACATTATGTATATTTGTATTTTTTAACGAGCGTTTTCATCGCAGTAGGCACAAATGTTGGCCGAACGCTTTTGCCCCGTTCATACAACTTGCAAATAGAAATGAAGCGAGATGAACTATTCATTTTGTGAAAGAGGAAATCCATGTTAACACATGCGCCATTTCAACATTTTTTTCATGTTAATAGCCTTAATAGGGCATTTAACCAGAAACATAGACGAACAAATTTATTAGAATTAGTACTGTTGTATCAATAACAATTTCTTGGTAGTGAGAAATTGGCTGTATCGATAACTTCGTTGTACTGAACAACTGATTGCTCGGTGAATTTAGTTTGTCAGTTTAAGCTGCATCAGTAATTTCGTGATTATTCGTAATAACAATAATTTATGTGTACAGTATCAATATTATTATTTCACTGTATCAATTATTCTGTTAAATCAGCAATGTCAGTGTATCAATAATTCCGGTGTATCCGGGGTAGGCCTGCCAATAATTTTGGTGAAACAACATTTTCAATGTCTCTAATAATAATTTAAGTTTTATCAATAAGATTCGTTGCATCAATAATTTTGTTGTACCGAGAAGTTGAGTGCACCGGGTATTTCGTTGTAACGAGTAAATGATCCTTACACCGGATTCTATCAAAGGTCACTTTCATTATTCAACTGCCGACGCGAATATCTTGCATAATTAAAATTCTGCTAATAAACAACCCGTAAAACTGGATATCCAAATTTCATAAATTATTAACATAAATGTTTCCTAAAAACTAAAAAAAAAAAAAGATATAATATAAATCTCGTTTATTTTTCATAAAGTCGGCGTAAACCACTCTCTATCCACGTCCTAATGCGAAGCGGCGGAAGCCAAAATACACATTTTTTTTTCTCCCCCCCCCCCCCCCCCCCCTAGGGAAAATCGCAGTTTGATCAAACACGAAATTAAAATTAGATAAGTTTACTTTTGCGGATGAGATTGAAAATCGTGTTTGTCCAAAATCAACACTGCGTTTTCCAATCAAAAGAAGTCGTCAACACCCGAGTGGGTGGTAATAATAGTCCGAGTGGGTAGTGGTCAATCGATGCGGGGGGTGTGTGTGTGCGCGCGCGCGCGTTAGATAATAAAAGAGGAAAAGCATAAAAAAAAAGCAAATAAAAAGAACGCCGAACTATGCGAGAAGAATGCGACGTTTTGGAAAAATACACGCCGCGGTTTTTTTTATCTTCAAAAAAAAAAAACCGCTAAACATGAGACACCGTGACGTCCGCCGCAGGGTCGTGCCTAAGCAAATAAGAGCCAACATTTTGGAGAGGGCCCGGATTTTAAGCCAACATTGTCGCGTTGTAGTTAAGGGCGAAAGACGCGAAGAATACCAAGAATATTTTTTACTTCCGGCAGCAGTCATCTTTCACGTTTATTACTCAAGAGGCTTGAAAAAATATTTTTGTCTAGAGCCCCCCGAAAAGATGGTTTAATCCGGCGCTGAAGACGTCATCGCCAACCTATATTCATGGTTTGAGAGCGGAAAGAAAGTGGAGTCTGGAAATAAGAGAGAGTGAGAGAAATATTGTCGTTTTGTTTTCGACCCTTTGCACTTCAAAAGCCGACCGAGCGAAAGAAGATAAATGACGAAAGAATCGTCGTCTGCTTTTCTCCCATTTCACTCTCTATTATTATTATATCTTTTCTAATAGTTTGAGCTATTAAACGAAAATTTAAAGGTTCAGCAGTTAAAGATCGATATAACGAAATTAACAAATGCATGGCTTCATGCTCACGTTGGTTTTTTTTACTTTTAAAATTCGTTGTATCGAAACCCCCAAATACAAATTTTTTTTTTCCCCTGTTCTGAGAAATTCGCTTTACTGGAATAAATTAAGAATTGGAAATTAAAAAAATGAAAGTGCCATTTTTAAAAAACTTTGATTTTTCCTTTAAAAAAAATTCAGCAGATTTAAAACCAATTTATGAAATTTCACTTTTTGGTACTTTCATCCTATTTTATTTCTCCTTTATTATTCGCTGTATCGACGTTTTATAGGAAACGAGGATTGGCGCGTGTGTACGTTAGCGCACTTCACTGCTACCATTGTGTAAATCCACTCTACTATGCTACACACTCGACATTTTGGAGCGCAAAACGTCACAGTTGAAATATATAAGAGAAATATATCGATGAAATTTTTTGAAAAGAAAAACCAAATCAATTGAACGGTGTTACGCAAACAAATACCAAATTACTTAGTGAACTCTATTGGGTTGATAGTTTTCTGCTTAACACACCGCCTAATGACTGATAAATTTCCTATTTTCAATTTTAAAAGTCAATTTTTAATAGTATAACGCTGCAAATGCCGTCGTCATTAAATAACAATAATGTTATCTCTTAATGGCTATCGGCGCGTTATACGATTTAGTTTTTTTAAAATTATTATGAAGGATTAAGTAGAGCGGATTAATTAACGCCGGATAAAATCTTTTTTCCATTTTCAGATATGGATAGGGAAATTAGAAAAATACTCATCTAAGCGTCAAACATTTAACCGGAAGCTCGTGCATTCACTAGTGTCGAAATAATTAAGAATCAAAAATCAAATTTCCGTCGAATTTCACGGAAAATGAAATGGCAATGATAACAAATTCAATGCAGAAAAAAAAAAATCATTAATCCCTATTTTATAAATGATACTTATGGAAAACATTATACAAAATTATGAGAAAAGTCCCAAAACTATTTTTTAATTAAAAAAAAAAAGCCCTGTACCGTATAAAATTATTTTTAAAAAACCGCAAGATTCACTGTACCATATTCTGATCACTTGTACTAAAAATAATATGATAATACAAAAAACCCCTTAAAATAATAAAATATTCTCCACAGTGCAATAATAACAATGTTGCTAAAGAACAACATAAAATTTCCTTAAAAATTCCTTTATAACATCAACAAAATATTTTTAGAAAATTGGTTTTATTAAAAAATAAAACCAAAAAAAAAAAAAATGTAACTCTTGTTAATAAAAAAAATCGTTCTCAATCTTTAAAAAAAAATCGTTCTTAATATAAATTTTAAGAAACTGCTTCTTGTTTTTAAAACCAGTCATTCTTAATTTATTGTTTATTTTTTAAATAATCGTTCTTATTTTTAAAAAAACACCGTTCATTAGAACCACTCACAAAAAAAATCTTGTTAATAATAATTTACACGTAGGTACATAAACACTTCAATTTTGCATGATTTGCAGTTACAGTATTGTAAATCACATAAATAAACCCGGAAACAAATTCCACTAAATAATAAACCTAAGTCAATCATTTTTAACTAATAGAAGAAAAAAAAAAGTGACGTCAAAATGAAATCGCTATAAGAAAAAGCATTTAAAACGATAAAAAAAATCTCCCAAACCGTAAAATCTTTTAATTATTTTACACACACACAAAAAAAAATATATTCTACGAACACGTTGTGTCACTAGTACTACAGTACATGACATGGTATTGGCTGTTATCAAAGTGCTCAAGGGCCATTTATTTCGCAAACATCGATTTTTTGACTTTTTCTCTCTGCTCACTTTTCATTAGAAATAGCAATTTCTCCGCTGAATGTCAAGTGCGTTTATTTATCTATTTTTTTTTTTTCTCCCCTGCATAAATCGTTACTCGAAAGTGGTTGCAAAACACTTGACAAAATATGCACGTCCTTTCTTTCACGCATGCTTCCCCGAGTCAAAATGCTGTAATAACGCTGCTACTTAACGTAGCTATCGGCTATTCCCCCCTCCCCCCCCCCACCTTCTTTTCTTTAGAAAACAACAACAAAAAAAATCACATTTTATAAAAATATTATGTTTTTCCACACTTCAAAAAAAAAAAAAAAAATGATTACGTTTTTCTGATTTTTTATTAAAAAAAAAAAAAAATCGGAGAAAAAGAAAAAAAAATGTGCGGTTGTTTCAGCGTATCATTTTGGAACGTTTGGCGTTTCAAACGACGTGATGTTGCTACATTGCTATTGCTGCTATTTACTATTTACCAATTTTTTTTTTTCGTCTTCTTTGCTCAAATAACGAGTGCCAAAAACTTTTGTGTGTGTGTATATATGCGGTTGTTTTTCCAAAACGCGCGCAGCAACCGAGTGGAAATAGCGCCGGATGACGTCACCAATCGGGCGGAAGACCGCGGAACGAGCGCCAAATGACGGTAAGGGAGGGAAAAAAATAAAAATAAAAATAAAGCCGGGACTTAAAACTAAATACGAAAAAGAGAGACATAGAAAGTGTGAGAGAGAGACAGCGAGATGGAGAAAGAGAAAAACAACAAAAAGCGAAAACGTTTCACGCGCAATGCGCATCTTTCCTTCAACTAAAAACCCGGAATATTTCTCACCTTTTATACCGGGTGTTCCCCTAGAATAAAAGCGGTAAAAACGGAAGTCAAATTTATATTCGCGCTTAACCTTATCTAGAGACGCAGCAGAAACTTTGTTGTTCCTGGAATTTTAAATCTAGTTTAAATCTGCTTAATGGCGTTGTCACGTTTCAAAAACTCATACAAACAGGGTAAAAAAAATGTGCGCATGCGTGGAAGAGTAAACTTTGCCTTACAAGCTTCGTTTTAATCATCCTTATAACTTTTGATCTTAATCTCTTACGTTTATGACAGCAACAACGTTGGTGCATCGTTATGCTTCAACGAGAATTGAACTAGGATTAAATAAAAATCAATAGATTTTTACCCGAATTTAATAAAAAAAAAAAAAAAAAGCATCTTTCTTGATCGAGATCAAGAAACATCAGAAAAAATCTATCAGCCATCTTAATATTTTTTTTTAACCTAGATCAACGTAAATCAAACGAGATGACAGATAATAAACCGAGTGATTGATTTATCCCTATCTAATATATTATTATTATACCGTAATAGAGTGACGCCACAACTCCTATCGATTGGTTAGTTTTTTTCCCCCTTTTTGATTGGCTTAATTTGAGTCGATCCAATTAAGATAACCTTTCGGACGTTGGTTTAGAAAGGTAATAGATCTCGATCGCGCGCGCACACACACACACATAGTTTAAGAAACTCTCTTTCGAAAAACAACGCCAGACGTTTACTTGAGCCTACAACTTCTACGCTACGTAACAATACGCTTGAACGTAGACACGTGTCTACGTATCGATTTCCTTTAGCGAATAATATTCTACGCCGCAAATTTATTCCCTTCGGAGTTAACGGCGACTAACGTCGGGAGATATAAGGAGAGGGAGAGCTGGGGGTACCGGGGGTGCGAGGTGGGGGCCACAATGGGGTGAGGGGCGGCTCGTATATCATCGTGTCCTAGTAGTACGTGCTCTTATTGCATCGCCATCCTTAACTACACATTTATCACCACCGAATGAGTAATTGCGGAAGTTAATTGAGAGAGAATTTTAATTAGGCGATCAATTTGATTTATATCAATTATTATTGTTATATTAGATGTCAACGTCAATTAAAACGTTCAACTTTTGACCTTGAAAATTTATTATAGATTAAAAGTTGTTTTTTTCTTCGGTTGTACATGTACTGAAAATTCTATAAAAAATATTAAGTATGTACTCGTAATGAAATTTTTCAGGCGAAATAGTGGCAAAATTTACTCTTATCTTCTAAATGTTTGGATGTGTAAAAGAATTTTCAGCGTGAAAATCTTTGCTGAATGTCAGTTTCGCCGCTTTCAATTTTAAGGACGAGATACATTGCGCAGTAAATCAAAAGTTAGTATTAAAATTTAACGCATTTCCTGCACTAGCTTCAGCTGAAATTTCATCCAAAGAACTAAGCATAGTTGATCAAAATTGTGAGCTAAAGCACGAACAGAATCTCTTCCAATTCCGCTGAAAGTTTACGCCACATCTTCGCTCCGTTAAAAGAATAAATACCCGTACTGTAAGTATAAATTTGCAAATTGATTGGATTCGATAAATCGATATTTCTCGATTGGTTCTGTTTTTGAAAAAATAATTTTTTTTTTAAATTTAAAAAGTTAAATAAAAAAAAATTGTTTGACTAAAACTAGAACTTTGTTGTTGTTGTTTTCGAAAATAAGCCAAATAATGGAAAACCATGGGTACCAAAAGTCAGTCGATTAAAAATCATACTATTATATTTTTAGGAAACCTTAGGAGAGACTCTCATTTTCAATCCCCAACCCACATCCGGAACATATTACGAGCTCCGCCTCCTACATCAAAACTCCTGGCGACGTTTTATTATTAGTTACTTTTTCAGTATTACTTTACGAGGGAAAGAAATAAAAATACAGTATATAGATAATGCAGATGAAGATGCGTCATTATGATTAGTAAGTAAATTTAGGCGCCTGCGCACTTGCCCTTTGAAACGTTGGCAGCGCTTTTTTTCTTTGCTTTTACTCTGAATGAAAGAAAAAAAAAAACCTACACGAAACCTCCTCAAAAATTTATTCCCGAATTTTATCGCCAGTTTCCAGTGCCAAAAAAATTATTCTTATAGCACACTGTTAAAAAAAAATATTTAAAAAAAAAAACCTTGAATACCGAACGTATTACGCGCGTTTTATTTTTAAAAGTTAATATATATATTTTGAAATTTAAAAAATATATAAATAATATTAATAAAAAAAAATTATGGTTTATTTTTACATTTTCTTCCATTTTTATTTATTTTTTATTTTTTAAGAGTTTTTAAAGTAAGCTTAAAAATATTAAATAAAAAAAGTGTTCGAATAAATTCTTCTAAAGCATAAAATTTTTTATATTTATAATAATAACAATAATAAAAAAAAAAATCGATTTCCATATTCCTCACGTATATAATAATAATAATACAGAAGAAGATTCATTAGTCTTTCTTTTTATTTATTTATTTTTCTAATACGGTGTAGACCAAGTGGAATGAATCCATTTTCGAGTCCGTTAAATAACAACAACGAAAAATAATAAAATAAAAATCACCCAAAAAATAATCAATATTATCATATTATTATTATACTGCACTCGAACACCCAAAAAGTGCGTATTTTCAAAATCCCTCTTATTATTTACATAATAATAACAATACAAGAAAAAGGGGGGGAAGGAGAAATAGGGGGTGGGGGTGGTAGATGGGATAAAAATAAATATGCCTTCAATACCCCGAAACCCCTCAACTACTATTTATCTCAATTCGTCTTTTCTATTTAATTACAAGACTTAAATGTCACCAAAAACTACAAAGACTACGCAAATAGTATCAAATTTACCTAAAAATAACCAAAAAATATGCCGAAAGAAAAATCTGTCTTAAGGCGGAATCAGCGCCAGTACCCAAATATTTTGTCCGTTTTTACAGGTTTCCGCCTTAACGAGTCAGTGAAAATTAATATTTTTTAACTAGAAAATAAACGAGTCAGGTGAAAACCGTAATAGTTACCTAATAATTAAATATGCGCATTTAAGGATTTCATCTGACTGACTTTGAAAACATTAAATTTTAAGCAAATTAAACTACAAAAATTGTTGAAAATAATATTGTATTTTGATAATATTATTGAATACACACTGCGCTAATAAATTCCAAGTAGATAATAAATTTGTGGTGCAATTTGAACACTTCCGGTCACTCTTGTGTTGAAGTGCAAGAGCATTAAAATGAGCAGATACCAGAGTTAAAAACAGCAGAGTGAGTACATCTCCTCTTTAAACTTCACTAAAAAAAACCGTATGGTTTAATTTCCGCTTTACGCAGGATTTTCGTCTTTATCAAATTTTTTGCCATAGAGCTACTTTAACATTGCGTCCCCAACTTTTTTTTTTTGGGGCTATTTTTCGTCTTACACAGGGTGCGCGCCTTTAGCAGGTTTTACTGTAGTAATAATAATAAATGTTATTCGGAAAGAAAACACGGAGTCGAAATTTGAATATGAAATACCTGAGGCTGAATACACATAATATGTAGAAATCGATGTTTTGTTATGCTTCGTGGAAATATTAATCCGTCAAATTCCCCGCAAAAATGGAAGAAGAAGAAGAAGAAAAAAAAAAACTTATCTAGAAAACACGATATTATTAATCCACCCACATCATCATTTTTCTTCTTTTTTTCTTCTTCTACTTTACCATCGATATCTTATTATAATAATACCGCGCGGCAAAACCTAATTGGAATTCCGGCGATAGACATAAAGAAATCTCGTATTGCGCCTTAAAATAATAATGCCAATTTTACGTAAACAAAAGTTAAAAAAAAAATTCTGATAAAGACATATTTTGACGCATGCGTTGTATGATGTCTTAACCTGATACGTTGATATATGGCGTTTAATTTAATTACTATTACATTTTAAGCTCGAGGAGTAAAAAAAAAAGAATAGAAACAAAAAAAAAAAAAGAGTTAGAAATTATTCGAAAGAAATAAATTACGATTTTATTTCTATAAAAAAATGTGTTAAAAAAAAAAAAAAGAAGAAATTCTTAAGAAATTTCTTAAAGAGTTTTGAAAGAAACGTAAAAAGCGAATGGAGTTAAGCATAAAACTACCAACGCGCTATGATATTGATATGAAGTTGGTAGATTTCTGTTGAACGTTGAACTTTTTTTTTGTTTAATGCGTTTTCGTAAAATGTAGACATTTCTCTTAATTTTTCTCTTAGAAAAAATAATTTTTGACGAGGAAATATATTCAATTAATTGTGGTTTACCCGGAAGTAGGAGTTGTAGTCATTATACAAGCTTTGCAATTTGATATAATTATGCATTTTTATATATGGAGATTTCTTTTTTAAGGGGAAATTTTTTTAAGAATTACATTAATTTTATTTCCCTCTAAAAAATAATTTCTTCAAATTTATTTAGAAATTTTAAGAAAAACGCTATTTTTTTTTTTTACTTAATTTTTTAAATTTTCTAAATAAAATATTAGCATTATCCTTTTTTTTTTTTTTTTTTTTTTTAAAGCATTTGATAAAGAATCTCAAATGACGTCAATGCAAGTTTTTTTTTGAAATTAAAGCATCATTTAACATGGCATTAATAAATTATGCATAGTATGCCTTTTCTTTTTTTCTTCTTCTTCTGAAAAAGCTTAGATTTTTTTCTCTATCATATAAAATGGTTTTTTTTAATTTGTCATATTAAAGCGTTAGTTTTTTTTTTTCTGTCTTTCTTTCTAATTTTCGGAGGTTTTTCTTAATATCTGACAACGCATTTAATAAACTTCTTTTATATAAACTGTAATAAAGTTTAACAACGTATTTTTTTTAAGACGTTTTTTATTTCCTTCGAAAGTATTTTTCTGGTTAAAAAGAATTTTTTTAAAAAAAATATATATATCTGACAACGTTGCTGTTTAAACTCGTAACTTAATTCACACATTTCAAACAAAATAATTTTTTTTTTTTTTCTAAATAAAAGATAAGTTTTTTTTTTAAATTCAAAAATTCAGAAAAATGTTAACTTTTTTTTAGACTAAATCGGACGTGCATAAAACCAATATCTTTTTTCATCCGCGCATGCGCACATTTTATTCCGCCATACAAACAAACAAACAAAAACTTAACTTAATTTTTGGAACATTTGTTTTTAGAATCACATTCGAATTTTTATTTTTATTACAGCTCGTCTGGATTTTTTTTAGCTAACAAAAACTTGAATCCGAAATCACTAAATCTCCAATTTATAAATCCCATAGCAAACGAAAAAAAATTGATTATTATCAAACTCATATGACAAAAAAAATCTCTAATGATTGTTAGGAATTTATTGTTAACTCTTGTGTGTCGTCCGCTCTCTTTATCATCATCATCATCATCAAAGAGTAAGCTCCACCCATCGCATTACGTCACTTACAAAACATAACATCTCCAAATACAGTATATATAAAGAAGAAAAGAAAGAAAGAAAAAAAAAAGATAAACATGAGCGACAACATCATTTTCAAAGACGAAAGAAAAAAAAATCAATTATCGATCTTTTCTAAACTCCGATTTCTCTTCTTCTTTCCGTTCCAGTTCCGCTCTGACGTCATCGGAATGTACACGCGCGTAAAATATTAAGCCGACGGCCACATAAATTAATGCAATAAATGTTAGAAATGAGAAGAAGAAAAGATACAAAAACTGACAAAAAAATTTTTTCAATATACCCTACAAAAATTGTTTATATTTAAATAAAAAATATATATATACATGTATATGACGTCACCGCTGACAAGACTGGAGGGAGTATAAAAAAAAGCTGCTGTCAAAAATGCTTTTTTTGGGGGGAGAATTTAACCTCGTTTTTAGCATTATTAGTACTTTTTCCTGAACAAGAAGAATGTATCCCATCGTCGTGTTCCCGACGGTCGTTAAACTTTGACGTCATCGCAGAAAACCACGCCCACAAAAAATAATAAATAATAGAAAATCAAATGGTGTTTGCAATAATTTTGATCCAAACAAAAGCTTTAAAACTTTTCTCCCGATCTCGTATACAACCCAGCGACATGTTTTTTTTTTGTTCGCCACTGTATTACATTATTACGTAATACACAACAACGGAAAGAGGGAAGATGGGGGGGGGGGAGTCTCCCCCTTCACAACAATTCAATTATTATTCAATTGCTCGATTTATTTGTGTTTCGAAAATCAATTTAAATTCGCACAATTGAACGTGGTTCGTGTTTTTTCTTTTTTTCATCTACGCGCATCACCCACGCGCATTTAACTTTCTCTCTAATTTAATTCGTTGAGAATTCAAAACCCAATAATACACTATCGATGACATTTATTTTTAAAAGTAATAATTTTAACAATAATTTTATCTCGTAAGGAATTTTCTCAAATTAAAAAAAAAAAAAAATGAGTGTTCCATTTTTTTGAGGTTCCGGTAACTTTTAGCTCAACATTATTGTATGATATTTAACGTTGATCCACGTCATTTGAAGGATTTGCAGATACTGTACACGTATTTGTTTTCCATGTACTGTATTATAAGGTGAATGAGGGAAATTTGCATTGTAAACATGTGTTTTGTATGCAGCAGCATTTAAATCGTTTAAATGCATTCAATTATTATTGTGCACAAATTGATTTGTTTTTACCAAATTTTCAATGTTTATGTATAAATTTTAAAATTATAAGAATAAAAAAAATTAACTTTCGGACACTTATAATTATATTGATAGTATTTCTTCATTTTAAAAAATACTTTTGTTTAAAACAAAATTTGTTTAATTTTTGGAAGGAAATAAATGTTCATTGTACCGTATACATTTTTAGTTATGTTAAAATTACGCAGGTTTTTCTTTCAAATTAAAAATTTTAATGCTGTAAGCTACTACGGGGGGGGGGGGGGGGGGGGTAAATTCTCGTTTAGCAGAAATTTTGTTTGCATTTTTAACAATAATTATCGCTATTTTCTTTAATTTAACGAATGCAAATTTCAGCTGATGCAGAGAGCTTAAAATTTTAGCACCAAAGTCTCGCTGTTGAAATTTACAAATTCAGCATTGAATCTTAAACTAAATATTTCGGATGAATTTCTTTTACGAATTATTTTAAGCGTTAAAATGTAGCTGAATAATGTAACAAAGTGTTTTGCGCTGATAACCATGCATGAACGCCCACATTTTCAGCAGCAATTATAATCTTAAATTTCGTCCCTTCAAAATTCTACATCCCAAATAAAATTTGCAACGCAACGGGAAAAAAAAAAAATAATTAAAATAATTACTTTCTGCCACAACTCTCGTTATTTTCGGAGGTTTTTTCTTTTGCATTTCAATAATTTTCGTATTATTAAATAATTATTTCAATAAAAAAATTTTAATCGGGATTTTTTTTTTCGCATTAAATTATTAACCGGTATTATTAAATTATTTTAAAAATATTTTTCAGGATCAATTTTCACTATTTTTTATTCCCTTTAACGAAATTTTCACCTCAATACGCGAATCAATACAAATTTCGTCTTCAAAAATAAACTAAAAACTAAATTAAATAAAAACCCATATTATAAATTGTTATAAAAAAAAAGTCAAGATAATTATTATTATTATTATGATTGACCTCCGAAACCTTAGTTCTGCGAAAGCTTCATCATGCAAATTATTCGAGAGACCCTCGGGCCAAAAGTTCGGTACGTGCAACGTCACGCAACTCCCCCATTTCATTTCGATTGAATAAAAATGAAAATGTGTCTTACTTGTTATCGGAAAAATTCTCCCAAAAAGTGCTCCTATTTTTAATCCTCAAAACGGAAGTGCTTAAAGTTCTAGGTAAAGAATCTCGGAGCAGCTGATTATTATTGGAAGCAGCGGCCATCATTACCATAAAGTACAACATCCAAAAAAAAAACAACCAACAAACAAACGAGAGAGTAATAAATAATATCAAAGGTCACGCACGGAGAGAGAGCGAAGGAAACGGCCACTCATTAGGAGATCGTAATGAAGCGATGGATTAATTACCGGTAATCGAATTCAATAGTATTAATTATTATTATGATCAGCTGTGTCGGGCGTAGTTAGGAGATGTATCGAATGGCGAGGGATGGTTCGCGACTGATTGCCTTATGCAACGCGGCGAAATCGAAGCATACCACCAGCCAATCATTACGTGGTAGACTGAGGTGACGTCATTCGGATGAGCGCAATGACATTGCGTAACCACGCGCCCAACGCCATCTAGCGTTGGATAAACCAAAGGTGTGCGCGAGAAAAAGAACCACCGGATATTTTCAAGCTACATTTGAGAACTATTCAAATCTGGAAGTAAAGGTCAAAATTCAAAAATTTGAAGGGTCTGTCATCGATGAAAAAAATTTTTTAAATTTCTTTAAAATTCCTAAATAATTGTTAGCTTATTAATATTGTTAATTATTTACAAAAAAAAAATTAATTTCTAAAAATATCTCTTAAAATTTCATTAACCAGTCTTCTTAAGTTTTTGTTTAAAAAAGTGTGTTAATTTTCCCCAAAAAAACTTTAAAATTTCCTAAAAATGTAGTTAATTTTTCTTCAAAAAAATCGTAATTTTCGTTAAAAGTCTTTATTTTCCTAAATAAATTTCTTAAATGTCCTAAAATATTTCTTAAATTTCCTAAAGTATTTCTTAAATTTCCTAAAATATTTCTTAAAATTTCCTAAAATATTTCTTAAATTTCTTAAAATTTCCTAAAATATTTCTTAAATTTCCTAAAATATTTCTTAAATTTCCTAAAATATTTCTTAAATTTCCTAAAATATTTCTTAAATTTCCTAAAAT
>JAQGAZ010000832.1:0-43773 GCA_034692225.1 Polydesmus complanatus
TTCATTTCAATTGAATCGTTTTTCACGAAGTTCTGAATTATTTTGTTGGGGCTTGGTTTTTTATGGTACACAGTGTAGTTTTTAAATTTTCTTATTTTCTTTAAAAAAAAAAAATTGTCACTGTGCGTATGGAATTCAGTAGCTTTGGTACGCTTTAAGCATGGAGCGTACGGTACCGACTGCGTTAACTCGTTGTACTGCGGTAGGAGGCAAGTTAACATCTGACAATGACATCGAAATGTTAACTTAATAGTAATTATTGAGCAGCGACTAGGTATATCAAATTATCAGCTACAAAGATGCTTAATAGGATAATAATTATCAAATCGCAAGAGTAGGTTTTAAATACTTATCTGTACTATTATTTTATTAACCTACATTTTAATTGATAACCGATTGGATCGAGAGAGAGGACATGTTAGAATACCTGCGTGTGCCGAATTATGAAACGTGATGTTGATGTGAAATCGTATTTTCTTTTAACAAACGTAAACAGCAGTTACACGCATCTTTATAGATGGATAATTAAAAATTATTATTTAATTTTTTTTTTTTATGCAATGAGAATGAGTTCATGTACGAGTTTTTTCAACGACTATTTCCATAAGGATACGAACGACACGACCATCATTATTCTAGCCTTGATTATGTGGGATTGTGGAACGTAAACTTTAACTTTTTCTTCATCATTTTAAATGCAGTTGCTGAATAGAGAGAAGGAGAGGGAGGAGGGTGTGTAATTATCATTGTTAAAAATGTGTTGTGTTTAGAAAAGTTAACCGCTGACTTTTTTGTTTCGCGCTTTTTAAATTTAATTTTTTTTTTTTATATTATTATTAATCTGATGAATGAGTCGAAATCGCTTCGTCATTTCGTTGAAGTACATGTAGATAATATCCGTTACAGAACCCTCGAAACCAAATAGTATACTGTTACACGTACCACTCACTTTTGCCTCCGCACGAATTTGGTGGTACTGTACGGTATGAAAGTTTTGCTCCGAGCTATTATTGACCTTTAACTTGAAAATTCGTGACATCAAATAACTATCGAGTTCGGCATTGTACTGGTACAGTACTGTTTTTTTTTTTTTTTTCTTCCTAAAGTCTCTGACTGACTTATTATTCACGTCTACTCCACTAAGTCTGTTTCATCTGTTCTGAAAGATATACATCATGATTCATAAAAAAAGCATTTATGATTCATTAACTCCGCGTTTTTATCTAGAACGGCATTGACTTGAATGTCTTACTTTTTTTGTACGTTAATTTTATTTCCCATATTTTAAGAAACATAATTTTTTTTTTTATTATTATTATTGATTTGGTGATGCAGTATTGTTATGTATGAGCTGTTTGTGTTGACTTTTTGCATGCGTCGACAATGTCGTAAAATAAATTTCAGGGCGAAGTAAACATACCACTTCACAAATACATATTTCATTTAATGCATTCGTGACAATTGCTACTGATGTTAATGATTTACGTGATATTTTCGAATTGTTTTATGCATTTATTCATTTGAAAAGTTATTCTATAACTGTAGTCAGGGTCACTTCCAAGGCATCGCCGCATGTTTTTATGTGTTTGGATTAGGGGGTACAATTGCGTCGCCAATCGCAATATTCTGTATAATACTGTACAAAAAAATAAGAATGGTAATTAGGGTATTTTTGAGTTTGTTTACTTTTTGAGGCAGGAGTTGGTATAATGCAAACCGTTTTTTTTTTTAGTAATGTGCGCGCCCGTGGGCAAAATTTATAATAAATAAGGCGAATAAAATATTAGGATGCGAGCACTAGCAGACATAAACTTTTAGCTGCCAAACGTTATTCGAAATTTGCATTAATACACAATTTCCATTATAAAACACTTTCGATTATAAGACGCACTCCTTTCTCAGATACAATATTTTAAAACAGTGAAAAAAGTCCGTCTTATAGACGAGTATATACGGTACGTGTGTATTAGAATGGAAAATAAAACTAATGTTGTCATAAAGTATACTGCATAGAAAAGATGACGTTTTGTTTTTCGTTAAAAAAATAATTAAAGCCATAAGGAGGACAGCAGAGACTCCCAACGCGCTTAGGTGTTCAGAGTTTCATGTTTGTATGTTTTTCATTTTTTCTGCCCCATCCTACAGGTTACTTTATGAAAGAAGTGATATGACGAATTTTTTTAAAGAAAATTGACAAAGTTTTTTATTTATTGTGCGATTATTATTCTATTTTGGGAACAGGTTGGCTTTCTTGGGGTCCAATTGCGCCTAAACGCATCTATCGCAGCCTCCCTAATAAAGCTCAAACTGACTTTCAAAAACTTCTCCATCTTTTATTATTTCGTGGAAGGAGATGCAGATTTTAAATGCATTTTTTCCCCATTCTTTGAAAAACGCATTATCTAAAAACATTGAGCTGTCCCCCTCCGAGCATTTGATGTTGAAAAACGTGAATAATTTTAATTATTTAATAACTTTGTGACCAACCTGCGCAATTATTATTAGTAAGATAGAATTAAATTTGCAAAAAAAAAAAAACCTACTGTAATTTCAAAATTGTACAACGTTTATTTGATTATTATATAGAGGACCTTGTCTAATTTAAATTGCTTTCAACATTCAAAAAAGGGTTTCAAAAACGCGAGTTTTAAAAGAAAAGAAACGTTTAAGAATTGCATTGACAAAATTTTTTTTTAAAAGTTTAAATCGAACAACATTAATTAGATACGATTATATTGTAAGAAGCAAGGTTTTGAAAATTTAGTATTTAAGCGTTTAATTATCTCGTCCTTCACGTACTTAATTGTTCTTAATATTAGAAAGCGGTGAAGTCAAATGCGATTAAAGATTTTTACCTTTTGAGTTAATTTAAGAAAAAATTGGATGGAGTGTTTGTTTACGAGTGGCTGCTTATCCACAATTTTTAATAATCGAAAACGTTTATTAATTTTCCAATAAGAAAATTATAATTTATTTAAGGAAAAGTTTTTTTTTTTTTTTTTTTTTTTTTTTTTTTTAAATATAAAAATCGAGGAAGAGAATTTAGTTCCTTCTCAACTCTTCGTCTATTTGGAAATAATCTTTCTCGCTCCTAATCAATATGATTGGATGTATAATGTGCGTGATTACCGGCTGAAAAGTCGCCGTCTTAATACATGACTCATAATTCTATTTTTTTCTTATTAAAATGTTTAATATAAATTTAAGGTTAGAGAGAATATTGTATGAGTGGTTCACGCTTGTCCTTGGCTATTTTAATAACAATGAAGAAAAAGATAGAAGACAACTCTAACGGTGCATGATTATTAACCTGTTAGCTAGCCAGCTTCATTACGCATGACCGCTAACAAACGAAAATTTTTTTATTTATTTTTTTTATTATTATTAGCAAGTTTTTGAAGGGAGACTGCAACAACACAAAAAAAAAAAAGTGATGGTGGTTAGGTGAAAGAGGACTTTGAAGGTCAAAATGACTACGCATTGGCGTGTACAGTGCACGTTCGACCGCACGAGAGCGCTGTGTGTGCGCGCCTTCACCTTTTGTGTACTTTTACCTATTTCTTTTACCGTACCGGTACGATATTGCGTATGTGTGTGTGCTTTATGTATTTCATTAGATGTATTTTTATCTCGGAAAGCGAGAGCTCAATGTTTATGATGAATAATACATATTAATTTTTTTTTTTGCTTCAGACACCCTTCTTTTCATCTTTTTTTTCCCACCCGCTAATTTATCCCCCTTCTCACTTCCCACCTCATCTTCAACTCACATTAAAAGTGGCCTTAATGTACTGTACACGCTAGGAGAGAGAGAGAGAAAAAAACTTTTATTCGAAACAGGTGCCATATTTACTGTAAATTTAATTGTTTGCCGTTTTTAATATAAATTTGTGCAAAAGAATGAAAAATTGTGGCAGGCAGGGACAAATGGTCGGCTGAAAACGAAAAATAGCGGCGCACACAATAAAAAGTTGATGCGACAATTATTACTACGTGTTCATGTACCGAATTTAGGTGACAATAATTGTAATTAATTGCTTTTTTTAAAAGTATATATTTTTTTTTTGAAAATTTATAAAAAATTGAGTTATAAACGTTTAATCGAAACTCGAAAAAAGCGTAAAGATAGCAATTTTTTTTAACAAAAAATTTGCTTTATGTAATATTTTAAATTATCAACTGTTTAATACCGGTATTTATTTTCAAGTTTTGTTTGAAGTAAACAAAATTCGTACATTACCGGTATTTATTATTTTTTTTTTAAAAAAAAGTTAATTGAGTGAATTTTTTTGGCTATGCCGAAAAGCATTGCTAGGTTTTTTTTTTTTTTATTTATTTATTTTGACAGTTTTGAAACCTACTTAAAATAGCTTTTTAACATTAACGCTTTCACTTTGAAGTTTAATATATCAGTACATTACTGTACTACCGGTAGTATTACTGAATTCACAGATTCGAGAGGTTGAATTGATTTTCGAACCAAAAACAAAAGAAAAACTACGAATAAAAACGGAGACTACTACCGTATTATTAATTATTTTATTGGCTGATTTACGATATTTTGGGTTTTAAAGTCATATTAATTTTCTATTTTTATAAATTATGATTATAATTTATAATGTATATTTAATTACGTTATGGTTGTGTTTTGGCTAACAAATTAAGTTAATAATATAGTAGTTTTAAAGTTTTGCGAAATTGACAAAATAATAGCGGTATGCAAGCACAAATTAATTCCAAAGTTTTACTAATATAATTTTATCTACTAATTAGTCTATAATTTTGTTTTAAGCGACCTTAAAATCAGTTGAAATGGTTAAATGCGACTGACTTTAAGAACATATTGAATCTTTTACATGTTTGGAGTTTAGTCATGCTTTTACAAAAAAAAAAATTTCTATTAACTTGGCATATACTGTATTAAAAATATTTTTGATCTGCTCATAATTGAAGGGGCATTTTAATAGAACGCAATTACCACTTGAGACACATTCAATTTAAGGGATGCAGTAGTGATCAGTATTACTCTTGATTAATCATAGCAGGTATCCAGAGAGTTATCTGAGGAATGAACTGAAAAAGATAGGACAATATTTTTTTTTTTCTTCCGGAATTTTGGGCTTTGCTTATTAGTTTGGTATAGAATTTCTTCCTAAAAATAAGTCGAATTTTTCTTTCTCCGATGGCTGCACTTTGTGTAATTATTATCAGCAGTTCCCAATGAAAGAGCAGTTTTCAGGTCAGCGCTTACCTTATCACGGCATCAATATTTCTAGCTGGTAAATGTTGCGAGCACTAGAGGGCTCTTGTGTTACAGTTCAGTGCCGCCGTAGTATCGCTTCAATTTCATTTTTATCCAACATTTTAAGTTCGATAAAAAGAATTGATACAGTCATATCGCGACATTTTTTTTTTTATTAAAAAAAGTTCTATTTTTTTTTTTTAATATATACCTATAATTCAACAGTTAAAATTGTTATAAGAGCGAATTATATTTTACGTGAATGACCCTTGTTTTTTAATAGTTTAAAAAATAAATAATTGTACACGCAATTTAACGGAATAATATACCTGTACGCAATAATTTTTTAAGAGGACAATCAAAACTGTAACACGTTGGAAAAAAAAAAAAGTCGTTCAACGGCGACTTTATTTAATTATTTATGCCAATGTCCGCAGCGCACTTGTTATTAATTTCTGTTTTTCTATACTTAAAAATTTGAATGCCTATTTCGTGTAACAACTGCGATTGTTATTACGAATAAAAGTAAGATAGAATATGTATATATATATTTTTTTATATAGTAAGGTAGATGTAGGGCGGGCGAGAGACGCCTCGTTTATCAACATTAATCACTTGTGTGATATTGGCCTTTGATAAAGAGAGTTCACTTTACACAATAGTCTTGTTTTATTTGACTACCTGATAAAGTGGCAGCAGTACGCATGCGCGCAGGTGATGTGATAACGTTAGTATCCTCCCCTCGTCCCAGCTGCGAGTAAGCATAGGCACAATCGGTGCAGCGCGAGAAAGGTTGATGGAAGAGATTCTCTCGATTTTTGAATGCGTTGGCAATCAACCGAGATTCATTCGCCGTTGAAACACGCTCGTTGACGGCAAACAAATCTTCTCGAAGGAACGACGTTTTTCTTCCGATTAAAAAAAACAAAAAAAAACAAGCAAAACTCCGGGAAGTGTGTAGTGCGCATTTTTACGAACTAGGATGAGATTGAAACGAGCAAGGATTACATTTATCAACTCCAAGTTCAATTGGGAATTTTTTTTGGGAATCAATAAATCATTAGGACGTGAAAAGTCTAGATATGTCAATATTTTGAGCGACAAGTCAAACATCAGAAAATAGTAATTATAATTAAAGCCTATTTAATTTAGATTTTTTTTTTTAATTGGAGGGGAATTACAGTAATTGCATGATGCTTTATTATTATTAAATCGTAATTTTTTAAAAAAAGAAAAATTTAATTTGAAAATCTTGATTTGAGAATGAGTCCACAACCCGATGTGAGTGCTCCTCTTGACGTGCAAAAATATATAGGACCGTGCTTGATCTCGCAAAAACCTCGAGTCCGAAAATCTAATCGAGTTAAAGAAAAATACATTTCCAATAACAATAGCGAAACGATGCTTTTGGCTAATAACAACAACAATAACAATTCCTCGATCAACCGTCTCAGCGTGAACGACTATCGCAAATTACATAACGGAATGAAAGTCGGGTCGCCGCCGCCGCCCCCTCACGCCTACGCCATTTGCGAATGCTGCGGAAGTTATAAGTTTACGATGGGCTCCAACTGTTCGCCTCAACAGGTACCACCACCCCAGCCCGTGCACCATATTAACCTTCCATTGACTGGATTTCCACTTATAAGTATGAATAACTTATCGAAAAAGCATGGCACGAGTAAAAGCAACTGTCGAAAATCGAACGAAGTAACGGAAAGCACGTTGTACGAGAGAGGAGGACCTCAACAGAGAGCGGGGCAGCTTTCCCGTTTAGCCGTGCACACCGAGGGGGCACCCCTCATTTTACCCCAGCGCTACAACAATAATTATAATCGGAAATACAAGAAATATAATTCGTTATGGAGTAAAAACAGCGGCGGCAAATTTATCCAGCACCCCGCTTACGCTTCCCCACCATCTTCCAATTTAGGAGGCGTCAACTATCAAGATTTTGTCCGCGATTTTAGCGAGGTTCTGGATTATGGTAATGGGTGCTATTTTCTTCCGGCCGCTCATGGAAGCTTGTTTGAGGAAGGACACGGTTGCCACTCGAATTCTTCTCTTTCGCTTCGAGGAGAAAGCGGAAATCGACAGAATTCGCCGCTAAATAGCGATTGCATGAGCGTCACTTCCGAAGAATCTTCTTCATTGTCCGAATGCAATTTTCCTACACCTAAAATCAAAAAGCGACGCAAACGAACGTCGAAAGATGAATTGGGTTCTTCTATCCCCTCTTCAACCGCCTCGACACCTCCTCCACTTCCAAATAGTACCTCGTCCGGCAATCCCCGAACGTTGGTCACTCTGCGTCCTTACATGCCACTTTGCTATTCGTTCGGGGAAAAAGATGGATTTAACGATTGGTTTGACGACGAAGATGAAAATGAGGAGGAAGAAGTGGACGGAAGTGGAGAGGAGGAAGAAGAGGAAGAGGTGTTTACGAAGAGTAGTTATTTATCGAGTTTTGTTCCGCAAACGCAGAATGGAATTTGGTCAAGCAAGTATCCCTTTCCATCATCTCCTCTATGCCGGTGCATGACGTGCGCCGCTGTCATCACTCCTCCGCATAGCCCGTCCAATTCGTCTTCGGATTCTGGATCATCTTCCTTGTCCGAATCCCTTTCACCTTTCCCCACTCCTCCAGCCTCTCCAACTTTCACGCAAGGAGCCTCACTCGCTCTCACCAGCAATGACATGTGGATGTCTCCTTACGTTTCTAATTACGACGTAGCTTCTAGGATTGTCAGCACCTATGGGAATAATACTGGCAGTAAAGACCTGGAAATTAAATTTATCTACGACAATAATAATCAATGTTATCGACAATATTATCAACAACCCCCGCAACATCACTACTATAGCGACCATATCAACGCCGACAACACGCATTTTTCGCTTTTTGATCATTTTTCATTATCGTCGTCTCCTGATGACAATCGAAATGCTTTCAAACAGCCTAATGTTGGTGAGTTTAACCAAAATTTTTTTTTTTTTTTTATGTTATAACAGTTAAGATAATATTATTCAGCTGGTTAC
This sequence comes from Polydesmus complanatus, assembly GCA_034692225.1. Lineage (NCBI taxonomy): Eukaryota > Metazoa > Arthropoda > Diplopoda > Polydesmida > Polydesmidae > Polydesmus > Polydesmus complanatus. The sequence goes on from JAQGAZ010000832.1 coordinate 8,282, forward strand.
CTACTGTAGCACCTTTAGTAGCGTAATTATTTTAACTAGTGGGATAATATTCATGACAGAATGTAAACAAACTGCGAATGCTGTTGCTCTCAAAAAAAAAAAAAAGACCCAGCTGATATTAATATAATAATAAATGAGAAATGAAATTAAATAAAAGTACGGTATATTAAACTTCTGAAGAAAGTTTTATCACTTAATATTAAATTTTAAATAATTCAAAATATTGGAAAGATATTTCTTGGACTGTGTTCAATTTTTTGCGATACTGTAGTTTAAAATGTTTTAACTTGTGAGATTTCTCAATTGATCAATTTTATTATTAATTATGTTGTGATAATTAAATTATTTATTTGTTATGAAGTGGGGCAATTTTGATAACTATTCGCAAAATGCATTTTAAGCCGGTGTCACAATATTATCGTGATCACACGTGGTTAGTTTTTGCATCAAGCACACGTATGTTGCAATAATACGTATTGAAACTTTTTTGCTAAATCCCGGTTGCCGCATCGGGAGATGATTATCTAGTGATTGAGGTCAGCCGCACACGGCGATTGACGTGACGAAAAGGGACGTTCGATTTATCCCGAAATGTTGATAGAGGGAAGTTAGCTCATCAAATATTTAGAATATGAAATTGCTTTTTAATGACCGGGGATTAGTACACAGGACCGGGCGATGTTCATTGTAATGTTATAAGGATCAGCTGATGCCATCCATCTAAATCGATGTTTTTCGGTTAATTAATTATTATTATTATTAAAGCCACTTGCATCAGGAGTTGTTTTTTTTTCTTTCTTTCTCCTAAGTTAACGAGCATATTGCTTCATCAAAACTAATATTGATAAATGTCACGCGGCTATTGACGGTTAATAGCTGTTTTGTGTCTCGATAGAAATTGACCTAGAATTCTCTTTCATTTCTCGCGCAGTTATTATTTTTTTTTTTTTGTTATCCCCGGGAATAAGTTTTTGCTAGTTACGACGTTGTATGCAAAATCGAGCAAAAGATAGACTTAATTTGCATTGGACGCAGGTGCAGATACCTGCAACCACCTGCATTACATTTACGACTTTTTTGGTAGATCAATTAAGTGTATATTTGACATGTACAGTTTTTATTTTTAAAATTTTGAAATATAAAAATTAAATAATGCTGCTACGTTTGGCTCGTAATGCAAAAGTTTGAACGAGGTGAAATAGATTATTCGCTAATTTCACGTGCATTAGCGACAATAGAGATGTGTGGCGCGCTGTATTTTAATTACTGCATGAAAAAAATGTTTTTGCTCTCAATCACTCATGTTTTTATTATTATCGAAAGCGACGCGTGCGCCAGGTGTAGAGTTCATCATTTTGTTAACTTTTTGGTTACCCCCACACGTAACGCATTCTTTTTTAAAATTGTTTTACCGGTACTGCATGTATTTTTTTTGTGGTTACTACATTATTATTATTTTATATGAGGATGAGAAAATTTTAATCTATTTATTTTTGCCATCTGCGGTTTTTGTAAAGATATTCATAGTTAATTTTCGAATGCTCATCCGAGATGACTTACATTTTATTGAAAAAATAAAAAAAATTCGATAATAAAAAATAATTATTAGGCGAAATCGTCGTTATAGTTTTCATGTATTTCTTCTCAATCCACCTGCTTCAGATGGCAGGAAGATGCTTTCATTTTGCATTACAATGTAACATCTGCTTTTAATCTCATTGTTTTCTTTTTTTTTCTTTTTTATTATTTATTAATATTTACTATTTTTTTTTTTTTTACCACATTTTTATTGTGTTTATTTGTTGAACTGTTTTTCAAGTGCTGAGAAATTGGCGAAAAGGTCAGAGTGACATCTACTTTCTAACCGTTGTGTTGACTTTTATTATATTACCAATCCGTGGAATCGGGTCAAATACAATTTAACGATCGAAGGAGAGATGCAAAAAAAAAAATGGAAGCAAAAATAATGTTTTAAATTGTAACTCGTTTCATCAATTGCGTTGCGTCTTTACGCTTCGTTACTTGAAGGAAAAGTGCAGGTGGAAGCGTTAACCGATATTTAAAAAACAAAAAATAGGAAACATTAATATCATATACATGTTGCTAAATTATTTATTGATATATTTTATTATTATTATTTTTAAAAATGTAAAGTGGAAATAATGTTTGTTGTTGAAAACCATAAGTCGGATTAAACACAACGCTTATTTTTCCAAACTGTATTGTGCAATTAACACGTGCGAGCTGTTTTGAGAAATTAGTGTGTGTGAATATTGTTAAGAGTTTTGGTTTTGTTTACATTTGGCGTTGTTTTTGTAATACAAGTTTTGTTGAGCTTTTATTGAATGCGTATTCGTGTGGATAGAACGCGTGAGGAAACTTTAACTCAAAAAAAAAAAAAAAACCTTGAGGTTTGTAAAATCTGTTTGACACGAAATTTTCAAAATACCGTTATTCATTCTTTTTACACAATTTTATTTTAATTAATACCGGTAATATGCAGAATGCCAAAAAAAAAAGTTTGTTTTTAATAATCTTAAATGTTGGCGCAAACAGGTCACTTCGTATTTCTGCGCCACCGAACTTGCGGATAAAATCTACTTAATTCAATTTCGATAGCAATAAATAGAAATTGATTTTTTTTTCAAGCCAAATTTAATAAAACTTCTCGGTATAATAAAATTTAAATTTAAAACGAGTTTTAAATACTTGAAATTCGTTTGCTTTTAGCTTTATTTTATTATTAATATTTTGACAGCAATAACTTAGTTTAACTGAGGCCAGTTTATGACGAGGATTAAATACAACTAGATCACTGGGCAATATCGAAATTAATTTTTATGATAGCAGGTTATTGATTTGCATCGGGAATATTTGGTTGTCTAAGGATTATTCACAATTCGTTGGAAGATGAGCTAATCTTTCTAAATGAGATAATTCCAGGCACAATTTTACAAATAATTATTATCATCTGCGGTGACATTGCGGAGGAGAGTGGTTTGATCGATTTATGATATAGGCCTACTCATTTCAAACAGCTGTTTCCACAACATGATCTATGTGGTTTTTTGAGTTGGTGCTGCTGGGCTCATCGACGTCACTGATGAAATTGCGTGTTCGTAAATAAAGTCTACACAAAACCTTGTGCCCAAATCTACTTTTTCTATCTCTCTCTTTCTCTCTCTCGATTTCCAAAAAAAAAAGACTGGAGAATAGGATTTGCATGCGTTTATCCTAATTTTTGGGCTACAAAATTATCGATTTGAGTGAAAAGTTGAAAACGAGTTGAAGTGATGAAATTTCTTTGAGGGTTTCGTTTTCTTCAATCGATTCAAAATGTACATTGTTATTGATAATGTCAAAATTTAATTCAAATATATACCGGTATATTTTTTTTATACGTGTACAGTACCGGTATATATAAAAGAAGTTGTTTATTACTGATTGTTTTACACTTTTTTTTATATATATTTCTAAATCTTAAATTATGAAATATTTATTCGCGTTTAACGCTCTATTAACGTTATATAGATTTCTAATTTCAAAGAACAATAATTATTATCTCTTGATTTTTTTTTTCTTTTAGGTGTAAAGAACCTACGGTAGATTAAGAAATTTTCTTTGTTAACGCTATTTCGATTTTGGGTGTTTAACAATTCATTTTTTTAAAGATAAAAATGAATCATCTTAAAAGATAATGTAAATACAATATGAAGGTTTAGAAATGAATTGGGGTTATTAAGAAATTGATAATAATTATCTGTCAATTGTCAGTAATTCAATTACTTTTACGTTAATTTAAACCACTTAAAAGGACGAATAAAACTAGATGTTCTGGTGGCAACGTATTACGTAGGAATATATTGCGTTAAACAAATTTAAGTTCAGAAATATTGCGTTTTTTTTTCTCGCCTTATTTTTATTTTTTAATTTGAAGAATATTTTCAACCCTAAATAATTTATTAAGGTGAAGAGGGTTAACCAGCAGTGATTAAATTCGAGGATACAGTGTATAATATTTCATCAGGCTAATATTTTAAAACGCGATTCGGTACGCGGGTTTATTCAATACGATAACAATTTTCCGCTGCTCTTTTATCTATGAAAAATCGGTTGTTACACATTCCCCCTTTGCTCTTTTTAATTGAGTGAACACCGATGTTTTATTACTATGGCTTTGATTCTCCATTAACCATCCGACCTCCACATGCATTTCGAACGAATAAAGAGAGATGAATTACGTATCTCCATCTTTTTCTCTCTTCTTTAATGAATTTTTTTTTTCTTCGTTGTTTTGTTTTGTTTTATTTTATTTTTTGCTCGTTTTAGTTTGACTTGACCTGATCAACTTTTTGTTTTGAACTCAAGGATAACTATGTGTGCAAAAGCGACTTTATTTTTTTTTTCTCTCTCTCTCTCTCTCCCCTTACTCATTCAATCTGGTCAACTATTTCTTAACGTTGATTACGTATTCTGTTGCAATTTGACTCTCATACTCACTCACAGTGGAAAATATAATTTTTTTGCGTTACGCAGTTTTTCACTGCAAAAATTTTATTGGATTGAACTACAAATTAGGAGGAATTTTTTTTTTTACAAAAATTTTATTTAGGTATTTGATGAGGTTATAATAATATTCAACTTGGAAATTATTGTCTTTTTTTTTCATGTTTTCTTATATGAATTTTTGGGGCAAATTTTTGGATTTTCGGAACAAAATCAAAACTTTAAAAAAAGGTTCGAAAATGACCCACAATTTCATTCGGCAGCTACAACCTAGATTTAGCCACACTTTTATATTTTGCAAACTGATCTCTAAGATTTAAACGAGATTTAAATTATACAAGATATTCTGCTGGCAACGAAATCTAAGACATATCAATGACTGAACGTGAGCGTGTTTCTCGAGTGTTTTTTTATTTTTATTTTTTTTTTTATAAAAGCTGGATTTAGGTTTCTTTCTATTAAATATTTTGTGCAATGATATTTTTTAATTAATTAAAAAAAAATTAAACAGTTAAAAACAAAGCGACAAAACAGGTCATTTACCACTTTAATTTAAAGTGCATTTAACTTTTTTTTTCTCTCTTTTCTCGTTGATTAAAATGAGAAGGTTGAGATGGGTGGGCGGGTGCAGTTTTATTTCGGTTGTTGTCCTACTAATTTCCACCGGTTTACTTTTTTTTTTTCTTCTTCTACCGACTGCAATCACTGTAAAACAGTTTTCTATGGCCAACTCTCTGGTTGAATTGCAATTATTTAAATTCGAGAAATAGTTATTTTATTCCGAACCGTTTGAAAGAGGTGGGGGGGGGGGGATTGTTCGAAACAGAGTGTCGATTGGCTCAAGAGCCGGCTCAAAGTTGAAAGATGAAACGTGAACGAGGTGTTTTGATAAACCAAACAATGAAATTTACAAGTGGTTTCGTTTACTCATTACTACTTTACACAATTTTTAGGTAAATAAAATTTGGGCCATGTTGAATATAATATCGTATCTTTTCAATTTTACCCCCCCCCCTCTTCTGAAATCGCGTTCATACACCTGCGTCGAAACCGAAAAGAAAATAGAAGAAAAAGAAAATAATAAAAATAATAATAAAAAAGGTTTTTTAAACACACAAAATGATTATTAGCATTGAAAATGTTGGGTGATTAAGTACAGTATTGAGAAAAAGGTGAATGGAAAGATTAAAGATGAGAGGTTTTTAGTTGAGGGTGGGAGCGATGGTTATGGAAGAGGAGGATGGAGAAGAAGATGCATAAATTTAGCGTGAGACGCGGAAGTTTTGTCACGCTGTGCTTTGTCACCAAAAAAAAAAAAATTTTCCTATTTTATTCAAAATTAAGTTTTTTGTATCTCAAGATCAGCATTTTTCGGTTATGACCGCATGTTCTTTTTTTATTATTTATACTGTTGATAAAGCCAACAAAAAAAAAAAAAAATTAATTTTCGTACTTATTCTATTTAAACGCAATAAACATCATTTTTTTTTTTGGTTGCAAACATTATGATACTTTCGGTTCCCAACAAAATTTAATAATTTTTTGTACGGCGAAGCTCATAATACACTTACATGTACAACGAAATGCGACGAAGATGTTAAAACAAAATGTTAGGTAATATTTTTTTATTTCTACCGGCTTTTTTCCCGTAAACGATCGGAATGCGCATGCTTAGGAGCCACAATTTAAGGTATTTTTTCAGTAGCCACAACATAGATTTAGAGACACGGTACAGTACAACAAAATAAATGAAATGTTGTGGAGGGAACGAAAATATTAAGAACATTTAATCGATTACATAAACGTGAAGGTTTGGTAAACAGCGAACCCAACGACTTGTGGTTTCAATAAAATTGATAATTGCCGGGAAAATCCAAGTTGATCCCCCCTCGTTGGAAATTTCTCGGCATTAGTCAGCCTTGTGTACAATAATTATAATAATATTGCAGATGTTCGATTTTAATAATTATTGTTGACAATATTATTGCGTACGGCATTGACAAGTCAATTTTGATTTATGTAGCAGGTCGCTCGACGTAATAATTTATTACGCTTCTTTATTTAAAAAAAAAATTCTCAATCTTTTATAATGATACTAGCATGTAATATATTTAATGGAGGTAATTAGACAACATTTACCGGAGGAACCATCAAAAAAATTAGTTGTTTTTTTTTGTGTGCGCGGAAAATGAATGGCGTAAGTGTAACGTAAGTTGCAAAGGTTATGAAAGCACCTCTGGCAGCGGCAGCGTCCTTTTACCCTTCAATATTGACCCGCCGCCTACATAACTCTTCTCACCCATCTTCCTCGATTAGTTAACTTATCTTCTCTCAGTTTTTGTATAAATATATTTTTAATAATAAAATGGCGATTTTTATTCCTTTTTCTATCGATTACTTAAATATTAAATTTAAAAGAAAAAGTAAGTAGGAATACATTTTTTCTTGGGAAAATTTAGGATAACTTTATAATTATTTATGATATTTTAAAGCATCAGATAAATGTTAAAAAAATAAATACAAGTTCAAACTTTTAAAATTAAATTTAGCTGATTTTTATTAGCTGAAATTTAGCTGATTAAATTTTTATAATCGATTTAGATTTTTCTTAAGAGTGTATGCAACCGCCAATAATAATAATAATAATAGCAAAATACTGTATTAAATAAATGAAATGGCTCGTTTGGTATAAAATGTAATGCTAATTTTACTACTGTACGATTAGAATTTCGATTATGTACAATTAGAATTTCGATTAAAGGCTCCCTTCTGAATTAAATTTTTGCTTCGGAAATACCGTCAAAACAATTGATAAAGATTACAATTTTTATTCTATTGTTGGATGACGGGTTCTTAAGATCTGTGATTCCGATAAAAAAAAAATATTGTGCGTTGTGTGATGGTGTGGGTGAAGGAGGATGCGGAAAAGGACACTTGGCCACACTTTGAGTCAGCTTTGTGAAGAGAAATAATAGCAAACGGTTGACCTGACCTGAACTCGTAGCGTCACTTGTTCCATATTGCTGCCAACTCATCTGTTGCTCTCTCTCGTTCATGTAATATACAGTATTATTCCCTCCTTTCTTTCTCTCTAATTTTATATCCTCACCTCTCATCCTTCAACCTGTCAACTTCTTTTGCCACTTTTAATATATGCACCAAATCCAGCTCACTTTTCTACAATGACATAACACTATCCCCCCTCCTTCTTCATCAATTCCCACAAGCCTCCTGCTGTTGGATCGCCACGTTTCTTAATATGCTGAATGAACGCAATTAGAGAGCTTGACGTTTCCGCTCGGCGTAGTATACTGTAAATTTATAGAAAATGATAATAATAATAAAAAAATCTTGTTTAAAGATGTAAAAAAAAGAAGTTTTTTTTTTCACTCTTAGCTCTTGAGTATTGTTTATTGAGAAGAGTGTTGCGTGCCACACACCATTGCAATTGAAAATGAATTGTCTTAAACAAATAATCGAGTTAAAAATGTACGGTAGGCATGTTGCATGCCATCCGGGGGAACGTAATTAAAAAAAAACGATTTTATATTTTAGCCGAAAATCGCTAAGTGTGACTCTTAAGGGATGTGGAAAAGTTCGTTAAGTGAATGAGAAGTGTTGTTAGATGGGGGTTTGAAGGAGTCGTAAAATGTTGGTTGAAAACGTCTTGACAATGCGTAAAATCTAATAAAAACGAATAGATGTGGCGTGCTAATCCTTCAGCTATTTTTTAATTTTTTTTTATATCTCACCTGATGTTTTTTTTTTTTTTTGATGGTTAAGAATTCATCTCACAAGTCAACTATTGTCGACATGTAAAAGTTTTCGTATACATAGTTTATTCATTAATGTAGCGAGTTTTTATTAATCAAAATAATGTGAACAGGTTTCCGACGCCAAAAATTTCCGGATTCGATTAGTTCAAATAGCATTGAGCAATTTTAGAATTTTATCGGTTTGTGTTTATAGTAATTAAACGACTTGATTTAATTGCTCATAATTTAATATTTTGTATTTGAAGGAAGAAAAAAAAATTTTTATATGTACTTCAATTATTTTGAAAACTGATAATTGGTTTTCCCGAGTCAATTTTTGATAATTTTACCACGCTTAATTCTCCCTTCCCTCCCCATTTTCTGCGCAGATAATCTACAAACAATTAATTAGGGTTGTTGTTGTTGGTTGTCTCGTGTAAACAAACTGTGTGTTTGAAATAGTCACAACTTACTGTAGTTGTTAACTGGAAAAACGAACTTCTTAAGTGATGTAATGCAAACGCAATTGTAACGCGTTTGAGTTTACTTCCAATTTTTTTTTTTTAATTTTTTTTTTATTGTTGTTAAAAAAAAAAAAAAGTAGTAGAGAGATTGAGTAATCTTTACAACTTAACTACTCGACGCGGTGTAAATTCACCCTCACTATATTACCTCTTGCCATTCTTGTTTTTCCCCCCGAGTCATTTTTATTTACCGAGGGCATTTTGGAAGTTAACTTCCGACTCAAGTGTACTAGGTTAGATGCTATCTTTAATTTTTTTTTTTCCTTCTTCTTCTTTTTTTAGTTGTTTTGTTGTTGTACGCGGGTGAATGTTACACGAACGCCGAAAAACTCGTTTCACATTCCAACTTCCTCTCTTCGATCTCTGTTCGCTCGCTTTTTTTTTTTATTTATTACGTAACCAACTGGTTATTATTGGGATTGTCGTAGCAGGTCGTAAGATGCATCTTTTATGACACGTTACCAAGTGGTTATTATTACGAGGTACCTCGCGTCGATCTGACCATTTACTACGGGGATAATTACTATGTTTACATCGCTAGGCTAAATGGTTGATATTTTTGAAGACGCAATTGATTCGGCAGTGCCTGGAGAAAAAGATGATGAAAACGTTTTATAAACACACAGTACTATCATAACCAATTTAGTCTCGGTAATAATTATTTCTTAAAATAATCTTAGCGAAAGTTATTCACGAAATGGTACAACAATATTATTCACTCCTATAATAACAATCCTGCCGCGTTTAACTTTATGTATGCATATTTTTTAAAGCGAATATTTGGGTTTACGATTTGCGTTATATATATATATATATTTTTTTCTTATGTTGTGTTAGTACGTGTGAATTTTTTTTTTTGTATTTCGTTGTTTTTAGAACTAGTTTTATTTCAATTTTGTTCAACACTGATTTCAGTTTGTTGTAATAAAAAAAATGTAGACAAATTTATGGTTTTGCATGTAATTGCATTTTTAAGATATCGAAGTCGTCAATGAGTTTACTCAACGCGTTTGAGTTTACATTTGGTTCTAGAAAATGCTTAAGAAATTTCTCCCTCCCCCCGCATATTTAAGCTTTTTTTTTTTATTTGTTTTCTATTTAAGCTTTAAAACAAGATTAAAATGCTTAAATCTAGATTTATAAATGTTGTAAGAACTGATAAAGACGTGGGTACAAGCATAGCGTGTCATTAATTTGAAAAGTTTATAACTTTATAGAGTAAATGACGGGTTGAGGCGTTGGTTGAGTGCAACTTCTGACGTAATTAATTTTATGTTTATAGTAATAAAAATTATTAGTTTTAAGTTAAAACTAATCCTCAATACCGGTTTTAAGTTTTCTCAATTATTCAAAATCTTAGTATTGTTTTTGTGGTTTTTATGTAAATAATAATAATAACTGTTATTAATAATCCTGCATTAAAAATGATGCATGTAATTAATTTGATGGCTTCTTTTTTAGCTAATATTTTTTTCATCTAAAATTCTAAATACTGCAGTTTACTTTATTTAGCTATTATACTAGTATTATTAAAAAACTGATTACCGGTACAGTATTTTATAAACAAATATTGTAAATGTCGTACTATTTAAATGATACTATGTTTTGACTGTACTTATTGCGTGTCTACTTCTAGAAAACAAGTCTTTTGTGTTGATGGTATGCGCCGTTAAAACAGGGAAAGGGGCGTGGTTCCGCGATATAAAAATGGATAAAATTTTGGATGAGCTTAAATGACTTGAAAATGAGCTTAAGATTTGAAAGAGCCGAGTGAGGTTATGTAATTTTTATGCAATTAACTGTTTAAATGTAATTAAGTTACATGCGACCTGCCATTATTTTTTTTTATTTTGTTGAAATTGATTGCGTGTTTGCCCTACCTATTTATCTGAGTGTGGAAATGTGAGGAGAGAACGCCATGGCCCACCAATCCGCCATTGCCGCGCTGCTGCTGCTGCTACTTTTATTATTATTATCGTTATTAATTTTAATGAAAAACGAAAGAAAAAAGAGCTTTGGAACATACATGGGAGTTGCGTGATTCTTTTAATCGATCGCGACTGGTTTTTATGACGAAAGCGGATTAAATGGGTTACCGTCGTTCGGAGAGATTTGTAAATTTTATAAAGGGAGAGAGAGAGAGAGAAAAAAATTATTGTTTTATTAAGATTAGGCGTTTTTTTCTTCTTCTTCTTCACTTCCATGTGGATCACGACTTAACAATGGTCTCGACCTTCCCAACCAACAAATCTCATCTCCGAACATCCCCTTACTTGAGACTGGAGATCGAACCACGCCTACCACCTTCAGTCGCGGTTGTACGTGAACGGTCCTCGTTTCCAGCATCAGACGCCCACGCAAATGAGAAAAACAAAAAAGTTTTACGCGGCGGTTTTAATCTCCACATCCACACGCAAAGCACTTAGGAGAAGCTAAAAGTTTATATCGATCCGAGGTTAAGCAATGTGGCTGTTTACAAACACTTTTAAAATTAATAAAAAAAAAAAAAATTTTGATGGAAAACATTTACAAAGAGATTTGTAAATATTGTTTCACCAGACAACTTCCGATTCCTACCCTATTACCTAATATTTAAATTTTTTTTAATATTTATTTTTCATTCGAAGTCGATTTTAAAAGTTGCTCAGTTTATGTATTTCCTGAAGGAAAATTTTCTTATCTAAATTTTAGGCGGAAGTTTCATACTTTTTTTTTTTTGTGAAGTTGTTTATAACTCACTTAGTTGTAAATTTGAGTAATGAAAATGAGACTAAATATACATATCTAAGCGTTCTATTTAAAAAAAAATCATGATAATTATTGTAGTGGTAATGGTTATATAATTATTATCAACATTATTTAATCTCAAATTTATTCAAAAGATTTCTAAATTACTTTTATAATTTTCCATCTTTTGTTTATCTATTTATTTATTTATTTTTTGCTTTACTCGGCGTTTCTAAATTGAGAGCGGTCGATGGGAGCATGCAGGTTGCATATTCGAATTTTTATTGCGGGTTTATTATTTTGTTAATAGAGTGAGTGATAGATGAGGATAAAAGGAGGTATGAGTGGGATCAGCCGTTAACTTCAACTTAACCATTGACCATCTTTTTTGCATTTCGAATTGGAGATAACGCCCTATCGTTCGACTTTTTCTTTCCGAATGAGATTTTTTTTTTCTTTCTCTCCTACTCCCATGAATTATTCAAATTACGCTTTCCCCCTGATTTAAATGTTGCGAGGGTGAGACTTGAACTTAATATTACGTGGGCTGATGAAGAACTGGAGGGAGGGTCAGAGGTGAGCGAAGGAGGAGTCCCCCCGTTTATATTATGATTGTGTATATCCACTTGAACAACATGACAATGTGCTCCGAACACTCTGCTGGGATCTTAATGAACTGCTCTTGGGCGTCACTCTTCATTTAGATAGATGGGTTTGAGATAATTTTTTTTTTTTTTGGTGTTATGGTTCGGTATGAAGCGATGGTGGCGTGCTGCGAAAACATATGCTTGTGATGAACAACAATTAGCCGGGTTTACATCTGTTCTATATGGGACTATCGGCTTGAGATTAGCCACTTTAATACTAACAGGTCACGCTATTCGCAGCGCCTCCAACACCTACCCTCCTCAACACTTCACTTGGGTTTTCATATTTTTAAGAGAAAATAATTACGAATGTGCTGTTTTATTTTCTCTAAAAAAATTTTTATTTCACTCAAAGTTCACGGCTTTCTCTTATGCCAAACCAAAAAACAATTTCTTTCTACGCATGCGCAATGAAGGAAAACTAAGTAGGGAGACTTGCTCCTTTTTTTTCTTTTTCTGTATTTTCAAATTTAATGTGTACATGTAGGTAAAATTGATTGTACAATGTATCTCCAGGTAGGATTTAAAATTAGTGTTTATTTTTAAATCAACTACGAATGCATTTAGATAGGCTTTTTTTTTACATAAATACTGTATTTAGATTAAAATGATGTAGAATTTTATGAGCTTATACTATAACCTACATTTTTTAAATATTATTATTCTTATAAGTTCTTCTAGGTTCCAGATGATCTAGGTGTATTTAATTTAATTTCGGTTTTTATTAATAATTTTTAAAACATTGGTTACCTGGTACATATAAAGCTCATATCGTTTCACACTGTTGTTCCGTGTTATTAATCAATGTTGGTACTATTAAAAAGAGTTTAAATAGAAATTTGAAAGAAATTTTAATCTCGATTAATAACTTTTCGTGATTATTGTATTTTCATATTTTTGATTTTCGTAGAAACATCTGGTTTTATCTAATGCGTCGTTTATTGATATTCCGAGAGTGGTTTTATCGTTTACATATTATTTTTTTTTTTTATTTTAACAGCAATTGTTAGGCTAGGCTATTTATTTAGTTGACGTAAATCGGCTCGATGAAAACGGCGGATAAGCCGTGAATTTTTGCTGGAGGTTATCGTGTCAACTTTGATAATAGTTGCGTCGTTATTTTTTGTTTTGTTTTGTTTTTTTACAATTTGATTTCTTTCTAAAAAATAATATCTCTTATCGAAATTCCTAATCAAATTTGTAGTCGCATTACCCGTTATCAATGACGACGCTCGTGGCGTTCGGTTTGGCGCGCAGCTTTTTTTTTTTTTTTTCCGATAACAATAATATTCCTCTAAACTCGCGTGAAATAAATAAAGCGATAGAATAACTAGCAATATTAATATTAATAATAAATTTGTAAGATAAAAAAAAAAGACCTTGATCGAGTTTTATTTTCCATAATAAACTGAGTTGTTGTCTGAATATAACAATTGGCAAGAGTGAATGGTTGATCGCGAGCTGGCTTTATTTGCCAACTTCTCAATTTGTGTTTTACGACGTCATTTTGATGTATGGGAGAGGGGGGGAGGGTATGCGTGAGTGGGGATCTGGCCTTGCAACTAGAATTCAAACTCTGACTCACTAACCCAATGTTTGTTTGACGCAGCCGCTGCAAAATACATGTAAAACTCTTATTTGAAAATACAGTACAGTGCCAGATGAATACGCAGTTTATTATGACAATCCAACAAAAAATATTAATTATTTACTTTTTAATCTACGGTATTTAATTTATTTTTTATATACCGGTACTATTAATTTGTAATGACTGTATTTACAATATTCACCATTTTCTGAGCAAATCTGAAACCAATCAAGTAGATTTTTGAGTTCCAAAACGACAAGTAGTGGGGAAGCGATTATGAAGAGGGAGTTAGACTGAATTTTGTGTTATTATCTAGCAAATTTTTTTAAGCAAAAAAAAAATGATTGATTTTTATTATAAAATCAATTAATGATTCGCGCAGAAGGTAATGTACGTTATTTAAAAAAAAATTAATTGAATAATTGATTTTCAATTGATCACGTTTTAAACATTCTCACCTCGTTATTTGAATCAATACTTATTGCGATATCAATTATGTTTTTATCGGGATCGTAAATAATCATCGTTTTTAATCATAATCTTTGTTTTTTTTAAAAAAAATATATACAGTATATTACATGTGCTGTATGAACTATTTTGCAGTAGGTACAGCATATTTAAAAAAATGAATTACAGGAAATATAATGAGCATAATTTTTTTAAAGTTATATTTATTATTCGTGATTTTCGTGAGATTTTATTTTATTTTTAGATTTGATTATTTAAATTTCTTCGTGATTTCAATTTTGTAAAACATTAAACCAACTATTACAGTATACGGTAAATCAAGCATTTTGAGAAACTATAGTTTTTTTTTCTTCTTTTTTTTTATAAATAAAATTTTATCGAAAAAGAAGCATACTGTTCTTTAATAATAAATCCATCTTACGTGTATGAAATTTTGATTGTAAAAATGTGAAAGTTGAAACAGTATTTTAGCGGAAGAAATCCAAATTTTATTTTAACAAAAAAGTAGTGAATGGAAAATGAATCAGCTCATTTTATCTGCCAACAATAATCATATTTTTTTTATCGACATATTGTTATTCATGATTTTTAGGAGAAAAAAAATTGAAATTGTCATTACAGTTTCTCATGTATTTACTGTATTTTTTTTTATATACATAAAAAATGTGATGATATAACCTGGAAATTCAATATTATTGATGATTTCCTGGATTTGAAATAAATCCGGTACCTCATTTTAAATAAAGTTTAATTATAGTAATTAATTTGTTACGCTTACACAAAATAATTCGAACCGTTATTAAGTTAATGTAATATTTAATTAGATAAGAGGGGGGTAGGTAGATTGAATCGAAAGATAGAAATGCAAATTAAGTAGCGGATGGAAGACATCATAATAATTATTATTATGTTTCTTATTTGTTTATTTACTCGGTTAATATAATTAAAATGTACAAGTAGGAGGAGTAACGGTAAAATTCAGTAGTCTATTGAATTACCATGTGCACGTAATAATAATGATAATAATAATAATCGTAGGCGAACCGTATTTAATTAACGTTAGCTATTATGCAAAGCATTGGGAATTGCCCTAGTTGTGTTTTCCACGCCTTTCACACACACCTCACAAGCTCATTAACCGGAATTTGGGGAAAAATTTTTCATCTGTTAAATTTTAATAATAGTGTAAAATCCCGTTGATCCCTCGCGTGCATTCGAGTTAACCGTTTGTTGCGCTCGTATTCCGTTTTTATTATACTTTTCTAATAAAGTAAAATTTTTTTTTTTTGAAAAGAAATACTACCGGAATTGCTTTCTCTTCTACATTTTTGTTGTATTTTTTATTATCATTGTTATTATTTATAAAACGGTTAGTAAATTACAAGATGTGACGATTTCATGAGCAACTTAGGGTTCCTACTTGTCACGTACATATTTCAAGGTGTATATCCGCATTTTTATTATTGTTATTTTTATTTTTATTTTGGGGGGCTCATTGTTGTGGTTGTTGTCGGTGCTCGAGGTCACATATTCCCGCCGCCGCTTATTCTACTCACGGTCGGTCAGTCGTCGCGCGCTTCGTCACGATGACAATTTCTCCGTCACACAGCGTCCAATTACCCCGCGGCTTTTCTTCTTCCAACAAGCACGTAAATTACAATTCACGTCAAACATAATATACGTAAGATGCAGAAAGAAAAATGATGCTATAGAAATGAAATGGACATGATGTAATTAAACGCTATAGTGTGACGATAATAAGGAAGTGGAGACAATTGTGGAGAGAGAAGAGAAGAAAAAAAAAATCAGATTTTATTTAATGACTTAATTTAATTACCCACTCACATTTATTACGTGGTTTTTTTTTTTTTTTTTTTTAATAAATTTTTTCCCGGTTGACGGTATAGTACGTCCGTTTCACTCGGTTAAACACATCTTCGTAATTTAATCGAAGATTTTTTTTTTTTTTTTTAAAAAGTGGATGCTTTGAGTCTTAATTGTTAATTATGTAAGATAATTATTGTAATTGAGTCAGTTTATATTATGGTAATCTCTATACAATGCAATTCAAGAGTTTCCGGATAAAAAGTGTATTCTTCTCTTTTTATTTTTAAGGCTCTTATGAGTCTGATGTCATTTCGACGTCACTTTTGAGCTTAGAATTTTCTTAGCCTTATGAGGGTTGATTTCATGAATTATTATTTACACTCACGTCTTTAATTCTAAAATATAAGATTTTAGTTCTAGTAACGGTAAATAGGGGGGGGGGGGGGGTCGAAAAAATTTTTATTTCTGGTCAGTGTTGTCGATTTTTGGTCAGGTTCTGATTGACCTGCAATGATAAGAAAAGATGCCTTAACTGAAAGCTTTCAATAAATAAAAATGGACATTTTTTTTCCCCCATTGAAAATTATCCGAATGTGTTTACAAATCACAGTTATTATTGTTTAGAATCCTTTCGTCATTTTTTTGCGCAATATTTGTTTTTACGTAATCATTAAAAAAATTTATTTATGAAGTAATAATAATTATTATTGTGAAAGGTGGGACTCGTTTCCTATTTGTTTTCATTATCTTCAAACGCATGATGTTTTTTTTGTGGGGGGGGGGGGGAGAGAAATGTTTTGATATGTTATATAATATACCGAAGGCGTATTTTTAGTGACGACATTAATATGGAGTGACACCGAATTCAATTAAAGTGGCTAGACGATGACCAACCTACTTTACTTGTTCGCTCGCGTTGCCATTATTACATCTTCGAATTAGATTAACTAAATCAAAATTTTATCGGTTATTTTTTTTTCTTTTCTTTTAATTTTGGGTCTCATTGAGTGAAAGTCCGCCGCGTCTCGAAATTATTTAGATCACTTTATACGTCTTTTTTTTTTCTTTAATCGTAAATTTTTTTCTAAACGTTGTATATTAATTTTTTTTTTTTTTTGAGTTAAGAGGAAACTCGGTATGTAAATTTAAATCGAACTGGTTTTAAAAATTTGCATCGATTGGTTAGGTCGCGTGCTAGACGTAAGGTGAGCACTCCTCACCCTCCTCCTTCGAGCAAACGGTGACATTACTCCCGCTGAACGCTAGGTGCGAAGGGATTTAAACTCGATCCTATGAGAAACCTGACAAAATCTATGAATTGATCTACTGTGCAGCTGTTTGCTAGATAATCGAATTCTCATCTATCTTATTATCGAACTTTGTACCAAAAATACTTGTATGTCGCATGACTGACATACTCGTAAAAGGCAATTCGGAAAATACGCACACACGTAATTTTATTTCTTGTTAATAAGTGCTGCACACTTCTAGATAAAAGCAACTTTTGAAGTGTCATCGAGATACCATGCGTCTATTTACCGCCATAGATTTTTTTTTCTCGTCATTAGTTTAATGGTGCTTTCGAGTTCTGACACTTTTCCATTATTGACATGATTTTTTTTAAGATTATTGAATTACGAATCACGATTTGTTCGAACCTATTGAACTTAGATTAAGGTCTAAGTAACGACAAACCAGTTGCGAATGCTGTGTATTGAAGACAATTTATTTCATTTTTGTAATAATATAATCTAAATAAGGAAACATTATTGTAAAACGTTGAAGGTATTTTTGGTTAAAATTTGTGCTTTTTAAGGCAAAAACAGAAAGCGAAACGCAAGGTTTACTTGTAATTTTTTGCCATCCACAGGGTCGCTTTTATGGCAAGGCTAGCGAGTCTCGCGTTTTGGTGGCTTCCTCGGTGTACTGTATGTAAAGCACTAATTTTTTTAAAAATTATAAACAAACAAACAATTTAATGCCAAAAATTTAATTCGCGGGGCTCCCAAGTTCATTTTTGCGTTGCTAAACCGTCGGTTGAATGAGGATAGGGAGGAGGGGAACTAGGACTGGCGGAAGCTATTGACCATATTGTGCCTTTTCTAGGTGAAAGAAGGGGATCGGTGACCACAATTTCATAAAAAATTTATATTAATGGGAAGTGTCCTGTCAATAATTATTTTTGTCTCTGAGCTCGCATCAGCAAAAGATGGGTCTGACAATTCCTTTTGAGTATACATGCACCGGTACTGTATTTCATTTTACACAGTAAAATCTCTCGTAGAGAAATGAGTATGGTTATTGTAGTCTACAATTTTATTTTTAGTATAATAATAATAGTAACCGGAATGGAAAAGTTGTTTGAACTTGGTGTTCGCCCTGTAAATGTTTGGAACAACATTTATCTAAAATCTTAAGTGTTGTTGCTCGTTTTAATTGTTCAGCAAAGTCGAACATATTATTATTTTGACATTGGCGATGCTTGTACGAGATAGATGACGGTAGAATTCTCGCGAAGAGTTGGTTGTAGGTCAAGTCGTCTGAGAGGCCAAGTGGTAACCTGGCCTGACCAGGAAGAATCTCGCTCTTTCCCTCACTCCCTCCTTCCTTCCTCAGGTGAATATTGTTGTTATCCGGTAGAAGAGGAAGAGAGAGAATGGTTATCTCCTTACCTAATTCTTTATTTTTGACTGATATTCTCCATCTCTCTTCTCGCTCACATCATTGCCCTTATTTTTTTTTTCTATGTTCTTTTATTTTTTTCTTCATCTTTTTTTTTTCTTCTTGTACTTCCTGTCTTTTGAATTCTTTTCAACAAAGTAGGTCCCTTGCCCACCTACCTCGGGTCACGCCACCACTTCCATTTTTAAGCTGAGCGTGCGAGTTTTCGACATACAACACTTGCTGTTTTTATTATTATTTTTTGATGTTTTTTGCAATACTTTTATTTAAAAAATTTCAATATTTCCCGATTAGCCCACTCAAGTTTGAACGATTCTTAACTCTGTATTTCACGTCGAACTTGGTCAAACGGAAGATTGAATTCGGTGTTGTTAGGTGACGTAACGTTACCGTTGCAGTTAGGCGGAATATTATTATAATAAGCGTTGTCACAGTCATTATTTGAGTTTATATCCTGAAAATGATTTCGTAAATGCAATGAACCGAAAAAAATGTTCGAGTTGTAAAAAAATAAAAATAAGGGGGATTAGTTCCGCCCACTTTTATGTTTTTTTTTCACTCGTACCTATCGTAATTATTATGTAATATGAAAAATTAAATAATTATAAAATAGGCGTTTTGAATAATTATTTTTTGAAATTTAAATTACTATATTTTTGGTTATTGTACTGTGAGATTCGAAATTCAAAATGTAGTGTAATAATAACAATATATTGATAGACTCGGTATTAAAATTCAGAGAAAAAAATTTTTTTGCTTATTTTAAATGGTGGTTCTTAATATATTTTTTTTATCGAATTAATGAGATGAAAACAGTTTTAATTGGGTTGCAGAAATCGAAATTAGGTTATATCTCTCTCGAGCCTACGCCTGCGCAGTTATGTATGCGACATTTTTATAAATCGCTGTCGGCTATTAAAATATAAAATAATAATGATCTAATTTAGACACTTAATTAAGTATTTTACTGCGTTATTAAATAACTATCCGTGTTTGATTTAGACGAAAAGAGGGGGAAAGATTATGTAGTCACCCTTATAATTATTATATTTTCGTTTAGGCTAATAATAAAAATATTATACCGCCTTAGAAAATTGAATTAGATAGTGATTTTTTTTTTATTAAAGATTTATTAGCGACAATTAAGAGTAGGAAGATAATTAATAATAATTATTGTGGCAGGACTTTTGGTACCGTACGTTGAACCTGTTGAAACGAGGGAGGGGTATAGCTTTGGTTCTAACTTTGACGCCATTTGTTATCACCGTGACTTCTTGACGTTGAAAACTTTTTTTTTTATTTTTGACTTTGTTATTAGGGCGTATTAAACGACGCAATCACGTGTCATTGAAACGGTCCCAGGTGAATAGGGCGAGTGTGTGACGCCTTGACTTGTCACACACGGTTTTAGCGTTTTGTGTAAAACGTCACCTTTTGTGTAAATCTCTCACCTGCTCTTCACACACACACAGAAAGCGCGTGCTCCGAACAAGGCGTCACTTGCTTTTACCCTAACAGGGCGTGATTAACTGTTCATTTCCCGATCCGCCTTCCGCAACCACAACGTTCCTTTGCCACCACAACTGCTTCATTTAATTGAATTGACCTTAATTTCGAGAGAAATTTCTTTTTTTTTCTTTTCTTTTGTCGTTAATACATGTACTCGTAGCACTTGCTGGTAGTTAGAGAAGCAGATAAGCTTACGCTTTTATAAATAAAATAAAATACAGTGTATAAATAATTAGAATTTCAATATTTTAATTTAATTTTGTCATAAAAATTAAATAGTCTGAAAAACTGAATTTATTGTGGATGTGCTTTATTTAAAATTTCCTATCGGTATTCAAAATGTAAAAAAAAGTTGTAGTTTTAGCTTCGCTCACTGTATTTTAATAATAATAAAAGCGTTTTGTTGATTTGTAAATCGGAAATTGTAATTTAAAAAAAGTGCATGTTTTTCAATTGTAAACAAAACAAAAATATCGAGTGATTTGCGTTGAATAGCGGGTTCGATTAGATTAAGAATATAATGTAGTAGCGTTCACCTTGGAATTAAGAGATACGGATTCGGAGGATGTTTTTTCTTAAAAAAAGAAATTGCAGTTAATTGAAGGGATTTAAGTTAAAGCAAAAGGTGAGAGAAAAACAAAGACGCGTTTGTTGTTTACGCGCATTGTTACACATTAATCGCATCTCCGTGCATCCCCCCATCATCGTTGTTGTTTATTGTTTTGTTAGGGGTCGAACGCGCACTGGATGCAGGTGAACTCCGTTTCACTTGTCATCACTAGCCTAATTCCCCTCTCTCCGCACACATCGATTGCACTTCCGCCTTCAACTTTCTTAACCACTCACCGAATTAAGATGGAAATGCAAAGCGTTAATTATTGTGTGTTTGGGGTTCGAGAGAGTGAGAGGGGGCATCTCACGAGTGTCGTGGAAATGGAGCAAAGAGACGAGGAGGATCGCCGACAATATCATTGTGTTTCATATTTTTAATTGAGATGAATAACCCAATTAGACAAGAAAAAAAAATTACTATAGATAAAGTGATGGCGAGTTTGAGTTTTTTTTTTTTTTAAAAAAAATACGATATATAAAAAAGGGTTTATTAATATTCCATTAAATGATTAAAAGATCTAGTTTTATTTATATCTTGTTTTGGTTATAAATTTGATTAAATTAATGTTGTGACTGGTAAAAGAATCGATTAAAAACACGTTTCTTTATGATTTTTTTTTTTTATTTTAAATTTGTCGTTTCAGTAATTGTAATTTTGTTTAAAAACTTTAAATGGCGGATAAATTTAGATTTTATTAAAAACGGTTTCATTAAAAAGAATTGTATGGTAAAGCTATATAGAAATTACTATACAAAGTTAAAATTTGAATGGAAATTTTGTATTCAAAGATTTACAAGTATGCTAAAAATATGCAAATTGAATAGATAGAACAAATTTATGTTAAATATATTTAAGATAAGACGTTATTTGATCTTTTCCGCAACCCCCTCAAATCTTGGTCAATGGAATAAATTCAATACATTAAATTAGCAAATTTTGTCCCTCATTCAAATTAAAACGTTTAAGCTCAATGGAGTGAAATTATGGAATTTTTTTTTTTTGGTTACTTACTTCGTTGTTGTTAGCATTTTAAATTATTTGTTTTTTTTTTCATCCTTTCGAAACTTTTAATAATTTTTGTCGTGTTTGTTTCTGCTAAATACAACATCACGAATTCTTAATAAAATTTGGCTTGATGCTAAATATTTTAGAAGAAGGGGGACGGATTGCGAGTCTTAGGGAAAGTAGGGTATGTTAGACCCAATGCTGGGCGGGCGACGAAGGAAGACGAGTGGGCGAAATGGAGCACAACGCAGGGTGACGTCACCACGACGTGAAATCTCCCACGTCTTTATCACCTGATTTCTGTCTACTGACACATAAAAAGCGCCATTAAACGGCCCCGGACCGTAAGCTGCAATCAGGAAATGACGATGCGCCGTACGTTTTACGATTTTTTTTGTTGTTGGGAGCTTTTTTTTTTTTTATTGTAAAATATCAAAACTATCGAGTTTGTACGTGTGTGTGTGTGTAACATCGATTACTCTGTGTGATAGGAGAAGAGAAAGTTTTACCTTCTCTTATCGTTTAATTTCCTATATTTTATTCGACGCCGGGTCACGTGACGAAAGGTATTCAGACTTAATGAGAGCGAGAGGTGAATGGCGGTGGACAGCGTAACGCCACATAAAATAGCGGAAGTGACCCCTGCCGGGCACCCAAAGAGTATTTAACTAAAATCGCCGATTGCCGTTTATTATGAAACGACGTTGGTAATTTTCCAACACACTTCCGCCTTATTTTACTTTTTCCCCCTTTTCTTTTTAAATTAAATTTTTTTTTTTAGCACCGGAGATCGTTAAACACTGGCGCGAATGGCGAGAGAGAGTGAAGGTGTTTGTAGTTAAAATGCCAGAGATGAGTTGGGGAATGGTATGGATAAAAGGGTGAAATTGAAAAAAAAAAAGGTTATTTCGTAGCGGATGATGATACACACTGTTCGTTTAATTTTTTTTTTATAACCACATGTTGTGCGTGACGAAAAAAAGAATAAAACGTGATAACGGTATAACGCACGTCCTGTTCATTGGTCATCTAAGTTACGGATCGGTGACGCATTCAGTCCGAAGTACGGCGCATTGTTTTAATGTGAGAGTTTTAATGTGTGGTGGCTTGACCGATTTTTTTTTTAATCATTAGCGTAACGCAAATAGATTAAGCTGGTGTTCACGCGCGCCCTTTTAATGTAACCCTAGGTAACGAGCAACGTGACTGATTTAGAATGTAAATATTAGAAATGACGCGGTTAGCGGCTGAAAAGAGACAGTATAATGTCAGGGACGAAACGTTAGGGGTTGGTTTTTGTTATCATGAGCACGGTACCGAGTTTTGGAAGAAATCGCGAGTAACCTAATTGCTCTTGGGTGCTGATTAAAAACAAATCGATGTTGAAGAACACACCAACCTTCTCTGTCATCTTTTGCTACTAGTAGTTTTTTTTAAAAAAAAATAGCGGGCGTAAGTTGGAAAGAACCTGCTCGGACACCCGGCATATAATCTTAATGCGATGTATATTTATAATAAACACTTAAACCGTGATTCTAAACTACTTTCTGGAATTGAAGGCGCTGAGGAGGGGGGTCTCTTTGTGATCTCTAGGAAATCGATTGCTTCGAGGAATTGAAATTTCTTAGAAAGTATTCAATCTTCTCTTTAATAAATTCTATGGCATATTGATATTTAATTTAATAATGAAGGAAGAGCGATAAAACTATTATTGGCGCCTAGTTTATTATTTCCTGTAGCTTTGCTGTACATGTACAGTATTTCAATAAATTGTCGTTTCAAGCTTTAGGGTGCGGAAACTTTTGTTTTTTAAAACTTCATCCGCGCTTATAAACGGTGTCTAATTAGTTTATTATTTTTATTATTGTTTATCTTGTAATGGCAAAGTGTTGAGGAATTGTAAGACTTGCGCGAGATTTAGAAATTGGTTGGGTAGTTGGCTACACTCTGCAGAATGTGCGGAATCAACGGAGAGCGTTTATGGCGTTTTCGTTTATGGAATAGCAATTGAATGCGCAAATATTTCCCTCTGAATATTTATTTTCCAGGTTTATTGTTTATCGTCGGAGCAATGCAAGATGGTAATTACGGTTAGGTGGTAGGTTAATTATGCGTAAATTGGCATGGCAAGGTGGTGTGGCGGGCGAGAACGTAAAGTAAATGGGGGGTGACGACGATGAAATTCGTGATCACGCAGTTGAGCATCTATCGTAAACCTTCGTTTTAACAAACTCGGATATAACGAACAAAATTGCAGTTCCCAGGAATTTCTATTGAAATTTCAACGGGAGGGCTCTTGTTATCACGATAAATTGGATTTTGAATTGAAATTGAATTATTGTTAATCGAGAATATTAAATGCATTGGTTAGATTAACACAAAATAATGAACCTTACGTGTTTGTGTTTTCTTTTGAGTTCGCTATAACGAGGGTTTACTATTATTAGAAATGCGTGAAAATGTTTTTGTGTTCCTCTTTAACTTGAACTTTGAAGCGCGTTCAACGTTTAGTTTCGCCCGTGGAAGATCAACAAAACAGGTTTGCTGCGATTACCAATGCTGAGCAGCGCAGCGGCAATCAACGGCGGAAAATCCCGTTAGGTGGGGGTGGGGGGAGGTCAGCAATTCATTCGAGGTCATGATCAATCATCTATTGAACGGATTGATGTTTGGTTGCCACCGCTGGTTTTTACTCGTTTTACGCTGATCTCAGTTTGCTATGCGAGTTAGCTTTAGTCAGATGATGCGGGTTTGTTGTGACTGCCAAAAATAATATACTGTACAGGTTAAGAAAACTAACAAGTTTATGGTTTTGTAGGAGTATTATCCAGATTTTAGAAATGCGGTGGCAACGAAATAATGTATACTGTACCGTGCGGTATCGGTAAATTAGCATTTTGTTAACTACTCTCTCGTGAGTTTGAATCACTATTTGGGAAGATGGTGGTATTATGTATAAGCGGTAGGGAGAATTGAAATTACTGTTTGCCGTTAATATATTTTTTTAAAAGAATTAATTCGAAGGTCGAAAAAAAGCGAAAACAATAATTTACTGCTAGAAAAAATATTAAATTTAGCAAAACCTTATTGAGGAAGGGAAAAAAATATTTTTGAAGAACATAAGGTAAAATTTTCTTTGTAATTTACAGTGTATTTTATACAGTAGTTGCAACAAAACGATGGCGAAGGTTAAATTTGTATCAAAGGTGATTCAAAACTTAATTTCACGCATTTTACTTTAAAAAAAAAAATTTAAAATAAATCCGGGAAGTAATTTCAAATTACAATAGATATTTATTTACTCCAAGGAGTAAAAACAACAGCAAAAAAAAAAAGCGAAAGGAGAGAAAAGTAGTAAAGTAAAATCGATAAATATTTATACTGTAATAAAATTTTGGAATTATTTCTATGAAAATTTTTATTAAGATTGAGATTTTAATATGTTGTTTATTTTTGGCTACATACATGCATTGGTAAATAGATTGATTGACAGCGGTTGTTTGCGAGACGAGTTAATCGATAACTGGTCATCATCGGCTATGTAAGTGGGTCATGAGTCGACCCTGACACGACGACCCTTGGTTGCCTGACCGGGACTGTGCTTGGCCCCATCCATCAATCGATTATTGATGACTGCACATGGCGCATAATTATGCCAAATAACAGTCATTCGTCGCCGTTCACTAAGCGAGTCGACGTGGTTTTTCAAAACAAAGTTCACTCGATGGGAAAATATTTTTCAACCGCGCTGGTATTATTATTATTTTGAACTAGTTATAAAATGGTTAGTTAATGTAAGGCGAGGACGAGGTCAGACCACGCTAATTGGAATTTGTTTTTTTTATGCGACTTCAAAAGTAAAACTCATGAACTTTTTTTTTTTAAAAGAAGAAAAAAAAAGATTAAGAGTATTATGAATGACATATTTGTGAGAATTTTATGCAAACAAAAAATAATTCTCTGGTTTAGTTCGTTTTTCGGTTCACTGAGGTTGCATCGTGGTTATTTTTAATACCAGCTGGTTAGCGTTTAGAAACCAAAAAAATGTTGAACATTTGGGTTGTACTGTATTTTATTGCGTCGCCAATCTCGAGTAATTTTAACTTTTGTTTAGGTTAAAGTTTTTGCTTTCTTAAGCGATTTATTAATCCATCCATGCAACGGTCATTAAAAAGCTTGTTTAAAACACTGATTTACAATAATAATTTACCATACAATTTCGTTTTAAACCTGAAAAAATGAGCGATTTCTTAAAATTAATGATTTTCTTTTAATAAATTACGTCTGGTTTATAAAAAAAAACAAATTTGTTTTGATGTTTAAAAAACGAGATGTCGGTTGAAAGGGCTTGAAAAATCATTGAATAATGCAGAGTACTTTTGAAGGGGGTTTTTTTGACGGTATTTTTGTATGGGAAGAACTGTTTTTTTTTTTTATTATTTTTTTATTTAGAATTTGTAATGGCAATCTACAAAAATATTATTGAAGAGAGTGAATAATGTGAAAGTTGAAGTGACAGCTAGAAAAACTGTTTTCTATTTATTTATTTTTTATTTCATTCCATTTTATTCTACCGTATTATAAACGCGAAAAAAGGAATAATAATAAAAAAAAAATGATTACGAAATATTTTCCGGCATTTGTCGAGGCCATGAGCAAAAAAAAAAAAAATGTTGGGATGGATATCAGATGTGCTTTATTTTCTAAGAAGAAAAAAAAAGTGAATGGAGGAATAGAGGTTCCCAACGCTTTTCTCCTCCGCCCTTCTTAACACTTCTCCCCCGCCCTCCTCTCTCGCCCCGTCTGCTCGCTCGCTCATCGGCTTTGTCTGCCAACCTAAACATCTTTTATTAATCTCGCCGTTTTTACCTCACTTTTATTTGAATTTTAAGTTTTTTTTTTTTATTATTATACTTTCAAAATAATATTTGTTTGAGGAAGTAAATTACCGAGCAAACTGAAAAATGAAAGAAAAATGGGCGGTAAAGCTACGGGAATCAATCATGTAGAACCATCTTTTCGTCTACCACTTTTTTTTTTTAACGTTTTATTATTATTACTATTTTTTTTCTTTTACTCTTTTAATTAAATAATGATTGAAAAATACGTTCCATTTTTTCTTTTGTTTTAACGGTTTTTTTTTTTGTGTATATAATTATAATGGTAGTATATATATAAAAAATGTGTTTATATGTCTTTGTGCTCCACACTCACCTATAATATTTCCGCGTGTATTTTTTAAATTGGATTTTACTGTCTGCTTACTGAAGAAGAAAAAAAAAATTAACGTGTGATTATTAAAACGTGTAATATTCGGTTGCCACATTTTGATTTAAATATTTCGTGGCTATCCTCAGGTGGCAACCAACAATTATTGGAAACTAAGCTTTCATTATATTAATACAGATTTATAGGGTAAAACCTGTTTAAAACGGACTCTAAATAAAAAAGGAAGCTTGAATGTACGGGCTGAAAAGTTGAGTACGCAATGTTAAAAACGCTCTGAACCGAAAATTCTGTCTAACGCGGAAACGGAAAGCGTTTTGAGCCCCAAAGTTTTTAGAAAAACTGCTTAAGCACGGAAACCGCGGGATTTCGTTATGCACTGATTTTAAGATAAAAAAAGGTTAATTAATTACTAGATTTTTGATTAGCGAAGTGTAATTAGTTTTTTTTTATTTGTTTTTCGTAGTTAAATTGAAACAAAATTAAAATAAAGGTGCGTAAATTCTTTGATGGAAAGAAAGATGGAATAGAAGATATCTAGGCGTTGTTTAAGATATTTTTTATAGAACCTAATTTTGAGTTTTATTACTTTGAGATTTCACCTTAAGAAGGGTAATTTTTAAATTAAAAAAGTGTTTGAAGCATCCAATTTTTTTTTTTTTTTTCTTAAAAAAATGAATTTCTTACTTTGAAAATGGTTCCGTGTTTTTGAAAGCTTCACCGTTTCTTTCTTTTTTTTTTTTTTTTTGGTTGATGCTTTTAAGATTGTTAAAGGGATTAATAATGGCGTTTGCACCGCGTGATTTGATCTCATTTATTTAAAAAAAAATATATATATTCGCTTGGTGGATTAATACGGAGTGCGGAAAAATCCTTTTTTGCGTGTGTGTGCGTTATACACTCAATAAATAAAAAATTTAAGCGAAAAAGAGTAGAAAAGATGGAAAAAAAGCAACAATTTCTTTAACGTATTCGTGACATTGCAAATTCGGATGCACATTTTTTTTTACCGGTATTTATTTATTTAAAAAAAAAAAAAAATTTTTTTAGTTGGAAAATAGAAAATGAAAAAATTTTAAAAGTTGCGTGCGGTTAATTTTGATAGCTGCATCTCCGAACTATTTTTGTACATGTACTTGAAAAACTCGGGAAGCGTGAAATTTAACTGCTCTTTTCTTTCTTTCTCCAAATTAATGTGTTTTTTTTTTTTTTGAGTAGAAGCAATATTTTTATTTACCGATCGACGAAAAAAGAGGTTGAGAGTAATGGGAAGTAAATTTCAAACTAAAAAGATGAAATTTTATGGAGATGTTCCGTCACGTGATAGCGAACGTGTATCTATGTATAAGAAAAAATTTGCCTAAATCAAGCATATCTCATGTGACGCCGATAAAAAGTCGTTTACCACGCGGAGAGATCGAAAAAATTTTCCAAGCGAAAATTCAATGGTCAATGTTCGGAAAAGCTGGAATAGGCGGAGACTTAAGTTTATAACAATACGGAAATAGATCGATAATAAGTTTCTCGGAATGAACAAAAACTATGGCTTAAAAATGCAAATTTATTTGAGTTGTTAATTTAAAAAATATTAAAATTAGTTTTTCCAACAAGAAAAAAAAAAAAGGTACAGTGCAGTACGTCATTCGACGATCGATATTATAACAAAAACTGGCCGCACTTGAATTTAATTACTGTACTATGTTAATTAGAAATGCCCAACGCAAATATAAGGAAGGATATTTAATTCATTTTTGAATACCCGACATAGATATTGGTTGAATCGAATTTATGACAGGTACCTTAAACCTTTTTTTTTTTTTTTTACCATAATAAATAACTACAGTATATGATAATTATTATTGTATGGTTTCCAAATTTCTTTTTTGTATGAAAGTAATATACTTGTGAAGATACATCATTTTTTGAAGAAATTTTTAAATCATAAAATAGTAAAGTTTATGGTCCCGTGGGTGAAGTTTATCCCGGAAAAATATTTAAAACAAAATGTAAACATTTAGTTATAAAAACAGATTTCTCATAGGTTTTATTTTTGGGAGATTAAACATGTTTTGCAAAGTTTAAAACGCATAAGTTTAAATTATCCGCGCATTTCAGACGTTTTTTTTTTTAAATTAAAGTAGCTTTGAGTAATTTTGCTCAATTTTCAGTTTTTACCATTGAAAACTTGCATTTTTCCCCCGAAAGTTAAATTGCTAATAACATTAATATTAATAACATTATAAACATAAATAGTTGATCTTATGGGTCTAGCTTACTCCAGAAAAAACCAATTCCAGCGGCGAAAAACGTATTTGGATGGCGACACGTATGAAAATCACAAGGTGTTAAATGAGGATTAGATAAAATTATTGTATCACTGGCTGACAACGAAATCTAAACAGTTTTCGGTAAAGCTGTAACGAGGCGTAACAATAGTTTTGTAATCATAATATTATTTAATAACTATTATTATGATGATTGCGTAAAACGCTGGGCGTGAATACTGTACTGGCATAACTTTTGCGCAAAAATCGATCGAAACGTTTTAATGACGAAATTTTCATTTCAACGAATATCTCAGTTTAACGAGAATTATTTTGGATACGATGCAACAAAATCTTCTGCACCGGTACAACGAATTCCAATTACCGACATGTCATAATATTATGTGACGGGTGACCTAGCCTAGTTTATTAATAAACATAGATTTTGTAGTTGTTTGGTGAGCATCGTGTATTGAATAACGAGTTGCGAAATTGCTTTCTCATTCTCATCGAAAGATGCAATCACAATCTCGCATTTAGTTTATTCGATGAGAACAATTTTTTTTTTGTTGTCGTTTTGTTTAATGAAGTGAAATTGGAAGTTGTGGTTAAAGCGTGTTAGGAGTAGTAATCGAATTGACCAGCAGGTGGATCCCACGCCGGTTAACTTTTTACCTTGGGTCGGCGTACACAGGTGCACCTACCTCTTCGCATTTAACTTTCAATTTTCATCTTTTTCGAATGGTTCTCACGTGGGAAGTGAAGATCTCTCTCTCTGCTCTTCCTTTTTTCCATCTTTCGCTTTCCAGCTGTGAAATTTATTTAACTACTTTCCGAATGTCGTCTTTACTTAACTTCCTTCATTTGCGCGCCTGCCTTCCATTTCAACGCACAACAAAAACAAACTATCTACTTTTCTTTTACTTTTTTTTTTTTTTTTCTTAACGTTTTTTTTTTTTTTTGCTCTCTTTTTTTTTCGAGATATATTCTTCATTTTGTTTCGTTGTTGTCAATTTCTGGAAACATTTTGTCCGCCACAATTTCGGCTTTGTTTAGTTTTTCTATTGAAGACCGCGATCGCTCTACAAATTTGGGGACAATAAGATCGGTGGTCGTCCAAGTCTTTCTTTGGTTTTTTCAAATTTATTTTATCGTTTGCTACTTTCTGACTCGGCGTTTTATTGACTTTTTATTGGCTATTCAAAAGTGCGGGAATAAAACTAATGAAGGCGCCAAAATTGCATTAGAAAAGGGGTAGAAAAATAAAAAGGTGTCGGATTAAAACACATTGTGTTGGGATATATTTTGATAGTAGGATCACAATAAAAGGACAGAATAATCATAAAATAAAACAAAATAATACAATTTAAGCCATAAAAAAGAAAAGATTTTGGTTAAAATATTGATAAAGCGAAAATAAGAAGACGGAAGCGTTGTTGTTGATAATTTCCGGAGACTGCTCTTTTTTTATTTATTTTTTTTTTTCTTCACGAAGAGAGATTTCTTTAGCTATATATTTTCTTAGTTGCACCTGTAGTATTTCCGCTTGACTATCTTTGCAAAACTAATTTATTAATGATTAGGTGAAGCCGGTAAAATGATCGGAGATTAAATTTCATATTACCCTCACGAATATACACTTTTCTTTCCACGACTCTTATCATCTCTGACCATCTCAGTTATGATACTTCACCTTTCACCGAGCGCTACCGATTACGTTAGAACTGCTCTTACGTACAGTACGTTGTTGGTTGGAGGGGGACGCGTGAATAATTAATTCATTGTCTTGTGTGTGTGGGAATCTGCATTTTCTTTATTTCAAAACTTAAGATGCATTAGCGGTCATGGGAATAAGCTTATTTACTGCTTAAATAAATAATAAAAAAATACGAATCAAGTCCAAGGTGAAAATTAGGCGATGAAGACACACACGGTAATCGCGGAACAAATTTCGATTGAGGGGGGGGGGGGAGTTATAAAGCTCTGAGGTTAATTGTGGTAAATGAATGGTTCAATATCATTGTTAAAGATTTTTAATAATATACAGTAATGAGTGTCCGAGGTAATTTTGGCCAATCTCAATTTGTTTTAAAAAATGATCTAACAAGTGATTTCAATATTGCGCCATTTCACAAAGAATCTCGCAGAGTTTTTTATTTAAATAATTTAAAAAAAATTATAGAAATATAAAAAAAATTAAGTTTTTTCTGAATTGTTTCCATAAACAACTACACTTTATACATTAAAAAAAAAAAAACTTTTAAGTTTTCTGGAAAATGGCTCAAAATTGGAATCCTTACACTCGTTGGATTATTTTTGGTAATTTACTTACCGCAATAATTATCTTGTGGTAAAACTCATTTATTAAATAAATGCGCATAAACAATTAATTACATTTTGTTATAATGCAAAACCGTAGTTAATTAAACTTTGTTTTTTTTATTATTATTATTTGCCCAACATGGAATGCATTGAAGCGCATGTTTATTTGGTTCCTCTTCATCGGTTCCCACGTGCACATTGTATACGTAATATCCGACAGCATCTATCTTTTTGACGCCTTTTTGAGAAATACAGTACAACGGTTCATTGCTTTTTCTTCTTTCTCATATCTCATACCAATCTGAATTTCAGATACAAGTTTTGTGATATGGAAATAGCGGCGACGTTTATTTTTCTTTTACTCCAGGCATTAGCTATTCCGCTGGAATTGAAAGGTAATCGAGAGTAGTTGGGTGGGGACTTTTTTTAATAATCGCTTGTTTAATACTTTTAGTTTGAAGAAAAATGTATATAGATTTCTATGGGTGAATAGCTAGGTTGTTGATGGAATTTTCGACCCGAGTAACTTTTTTTTATTTGAGGGAGAGAGAAGTTCCTATTCGAATTCTTAAGTACCGATCCTCCACGTGCAATAAAATAAATCAGCTTCAACGTGCTTTTCGACTGTATAAATGTTTGTTTACGCTTGGAAAAATCGGGTGGGGAATCGACGGGGGGAACAGAAATCGATTCTCTACAGGTGTTAATTACTGCGGGGAGAAAGAGAAACAAAAAAGTGAATCCTGGGGAATGTTGACCTGAACCGTCCGCCCATTTCCTTCACACATCTTCTTCCACTCGGAACACGCATCCATAAATCACATTTACGCGCTCTCAACACATCAAAACTCGACATCTTTATTTCACGCGTATATTACATAACAACGTTTACATGACATGAAATCGCACACACACAAAAAAAAATTATTAAGAAATTTTTCAAAGAAAATTTAGTAAAATAATTTTATTTAGAACAAGATTGAAACTGAGGGTAAAACGAGATTTAAAAGTCTCGAGTAGTGACGAAATAATTATATTAAGGACGATTCTCGTAGTTTGTTTGTTTCTACGCTAATGGAGTGTTGATGTGAAACCTCAGTTATGCAAATGATGTGTGGATGGATTGAAGAGTTGTTGTTGTTGTCCGCAAGGTTTACCGAAGCAAAGCCGGGGGTGAATTATGGAAGTGGATCGAGAGTGGCACGGCATCCAACGGTTTGCAACTATTTCCGAGAGCCTTGAGCCGAGGAGGTTGTTGCACTGTTTCGTGTAATTTAGCCGCAAATGTTGAAGAAGAAAAAATGAAAAATCCACTCAAAGTCAAAACTGGCAACAAAAAAAAAAAGTAGGCAGTTAATTGTTATCTTACGCCATTACCGTCGTGAGATTACACTCCATAATTTTCGTTTTTTTTTTTTCTAGTAAAAATTTTCTTTATAAGTTGCATAAATATTTTTTTGTTGATATTTTGCGGTGGTTTTTTTTATTTTTTTTTTACTGGAAACAAAAATCTTTTATGCGTATTAAGAAGCATAATATAAGTATTAGCATAAAGATGAATATGTAATCAAAAATGGTACTTTTTTTTGGATACGCTTTTATTATCTCCTCATCTTTTTTTCTACTCATTCGCCACACTCGAGGATGAGAGTGGGATAAGTCACGAAAAATGTTGCTTAATAAGGCTATGTAAACGCTGAAATCAACGTAAATGACATTTTTGATTCAGCTCGATTTCATCTCATTCGATCCGTCGCTTATTTTTCTTTTTTTGTCTGGCTTATTAGTTTTTTTTGAAAAGAAAAGCACTTTTCCTGTAAATTTTTTTTTTTTTTTTTTTAAGTATTTTTTTTTTGTCGGTTTTTAAGTCTCTCTTTTTTAAATGTTATTGCCAAACCATTAAAGTTGGTTGTTGAATTTCTTGTACGGATCTATTACTCACCGCTAATTTACCACTTTTGTTGTTCACTCGGAAAAGTTTTTACTCGATTCCTGAAAAGATTCACCTACCTCCCAACGATTAGGTGTGAGAATCGTGCGAAACACAGATTGATATTTTTACTAGGAAGTTGTCATCTTTTA
Organism: Polydesmus complanatus; assembly: GCA_034692225.1. NCBI lineage: Eukaryota > Metazoa > Arthropoda > Diplopoda > Polydesmida > Polydesmidae > Polydesmus > Polydesmus complanatus. The sequence continues at coordinate 42,027 of JAQGAZ010000832.1, forward strand.
TTGCTTCCGGTTTTCAACTTCTTTAATTCAGCTAATCGGTATCAATTGGGTACGCGCGTAAAAACAAACAATACAAATACCTTTTCTTTTTAAAGATTTAAATTTTAAGAACGAAAGATGGTTTTACTGGATTTGGTATTTGATCGAGCTCCGACGATAGTTTGTTGATTATTATTAATTTTTTTAATTGCGAATCTATTACCAAATTCAAAATAATTGTGACGGTCATGGGCTTCAATTTAAACACTCGTTACGTAATCTGCGCTCATTTCCGGGCTTGGGTGGACCTCGGGAAGTGCGGGGGTTGAAAGAATAGTTGCGACTATTGATTGAATTTTTAGAGCAATAAACATTTAATAAAAAGCTTTGCACCTAGTGATAGTAGATCGGATTTCGTTCTCTTCGACAATTGCACACTCATTTATTTGGGAGGAGAAAAAAAAAGAAAGAAATTTTTTTTTTGTTATTGTTGAATGCAAATTACGTAACGTTTTTGTGGTTTTTTGGAAAGAGGAAGCGGTGTGGGTGGAAAATGTGTGGGAGATGTTGTGTGAGTGGCGATGTTATATATTATATAAGCGTGTTGAATTGGTTGTTTTTCAGTTTCCAGGCTGCTGAACGCGATTATAATCGTCAGTTGCGCTTCCTGCGTCTTCACACTCGCCTCCATACAAACAAACGCGAGCAAAATGGCGGACGACTCGGTGGGGGTGTATGGTGTAGTGGCGGGGTGGGGTGGGGGGAGCATGACGATAATTGCTTTTGTTCTACCCACCTAACCACCCATCGGTAAATCTGGTCGTCATTTCCGCTCGAAAATCCCAATCGAGGCGGATCATCTCTCCCCGTCTGTCTATCTTTCTCCGAATGGTGGAGGTGGGGAGAGAAGAACCGATTCAGTTCTCGGTGGGTGAATTAAAAAAATGAGGGGGGAGTAAAAAAGAGATGGTATAATGATTGTCATTAGAATTAATCGATGTTTGATTGTTGAGGCGAATTGATATGCCGACTAATTGAGAGGGTTCGATGCGGTGTATTGTTCCAAAGATCTAATTCGAGAATTGGAACAATTGGTTTTTTTGAATTGAACGCGGAAGAAGAAGTAGCTCGCTCTCTCAACTACATGCGGCTGGATAACTAGAAATAAAATCGCGAAATCCAAATCACAAATAAAAATGCACATGCATATTCAAACCAGCATCATAATAAACACGCCAACCGGTAGTTTTGTGGGGGTTTTATTTATTTATTTTTTAATATTCTATGGCTGGTGGTGTGTTTTCATTTGAAACAATTATTATCATTATACACAATGGCAGGATCACACGCGCGAACCACTCGTTCGAGTAATTTGAGAATTGTGGGAGTTTTTTTTTTTTTTTAAAACGGGGAGTTTGCGCTGTTATTACGTCAAAAAAAAGGAAAGTTAACCTCGGCTATAGCGACAAAAAAGTCAGAACACTAGTTTTTTTTTTAACAAGATTTTTGCGATTTTGGATCAAATTTAATGTTTTATTTATTTTAACGAATATGTCGTTATAACCGAGTTTTACTGTATTTTTCAAATTTGTCACTAATTTTTTCTTAAATCTGCGGAAATTTTCAGAAAGGAAATGTAAGAATAATTGCGCGAGTCGATAGGTAACGAGTACTTTAATGTCGGTTATGGAGCGATTCTAATGTTAAACCATATCGACCGCAACCTCTCTCATTTAAAGTAACAATTTTTGTTACCAAAAACCGAGTA